>OOFJ01133201.1:0-11264 GCA_900323375.1 Benthosema glaciale | reverse complement strand
CTCCCTGTAGCAGCAGCAGCAGCAGCAGCAGCAGCAGCAGCGGTCCTACTCCTAGTACTATCTACACCACCACCACCAACTCAACATCATCATCATCATCATCGCCGTCATCGCCATCGTCATCATCCACCACCACCACCACCACAAGCCACAACAACAGCAGCAGTACTAACGGTAACGGCGGCGGACCTACAGCCCAGCAGCAGCACCACCAGACGACCCGACAGATCTTCACGACCATGACTAACAACATGCAGGGTAAGAAAGAAGGGGTCCATCCATCCAGATGAGATTAAAGCCAAGATATAGATTACATTCTAGTGAAGGTTATAGAGCCTAATAATATTATACTCCACCGCCGCGCAAGGGTGTCGCTCGCCGAAAAAGAACCGACGCTAAAACGTCGCATCGATCGCGAGCCTGCCCTACAGTGTCGGCTAGCGACGGCTTTTTAGCTGCAGTGTCACTATGGAAAAGCATTCCCTAGGATTGTGATTCTATAGGTTTTAAAGGCATCTTGTTTTAGGCGATTGCTATTGCTATACCTACACAATTGAGAATACATGTTATTACACTGTTATTACGGCTATAGACCATGGTCCTCAACCTGGGGTCCGGGGACCCTCAGGTGTCATTTGAGGGGTCCCAGGGGGTCCCCCAGCTAAAGTATTGATAGTGAGTGTGAGTGAGGGGTCCATTTGGTGGTTCCATTTAAATTGTACACTCACTATCAGAGTAATGGAGGTCCATGATGTGGCCTTTAATACCAAACTGGTGTCTCCTGAAATTAAAAGGCTCATGATCACTGATCTAAAACTAAATGTAATGTTGAGTCCTGGTGGCCACTGGCTGACCCACATTATTATACTGACTTTAATATGGGCTCCGATAAATTAGTCGGTGAGCTGCTTGCATGTCTGTTTAATGAACGATCATATCATGTGAAAACATGGCATTTTATAGCTAGCTCCATTATTAATTTGTTCTTGGTGCGGAACTGTCGTTGCCTCACGCACATTGCAGTGGTTAAAGCCACCCCCCCAGTGGGACGTTACGGTCCAGGGGGTCCGTGAGGGGTTCCCAGGGGGTCCTCCACACAGCAAAACGAGGGAACAGTTAATTTTCACAGGCCGGAAGAGATTAAAATACTGTAGGGCCAGGCTATGTTTCACTCTCTCCACTGACCTATCCCAGTATATAGAATGCTGTACTAAATCTAATCTAATAAAACAATCTTCTCTTATTGTCCAAAAAGTATTGGTCCAAAGTATTTTCAAATGAGATGTACAGAAATGTGTGAAACGTTGACGATCCTCCAGATTGAGACTTGAAGCATGCATGCAGAGCCTGCATTGCATTCTCTTTGGGGCTTGTCGTCAACACAAGTATCTTAAGATTTATGTCTCATTCCCACCACTGTGAAGCCGATGCCTCTTCTAGAATTCAGCTTTTGTACAAACAAATGTGTCATTTCAAACTTGCAGAATCCAACACCTGCTGGAGATGTCAAAGCGAAACAGGTAGCTACAGACTTTATTTGATTTAGTAGTCATGTCTAATTGATGCTCTGTCGTAGGACAGTGTCCCATGCAACAAAAAAAAAATATATATCGTTTTGAGACGTGGATTGACATTGTTTGGCATGTGACACTGATAAAATAAAGGCTATAAATCAGGCTTAAGATGAAGTATCAATTTGTAAACATTATTAACATGTCTGACTGCATTTTTCTTTTATTATTGTGGCATTATTATCCTAAAAACGTCTCTCCAACTGACTTTGATTGAAGTGAAGTGATATTTTGTTTTCTTTCTCTTGTCAAAAACATTAGTGAGTTTTTAGGTTTTTTTTTTGCTGTGTTTGACAAGCAACAACATCCTGTAGTGTAAATCAGTGGTTTTCAACCAGTGGTCCGGGGACCACCAGTGGTCCCTGAGGGGGTTCCAGAGGGCCCCCATGCAGCCTAATGATGGAGTTGTTGTAATCAAATGGACCCTTTATAGATCTTTAACTCTTGAGAGCGTAAAATGAAACCAAATGGACCTGTACAGGTCCATTTGGTTACGTGTTACGCTCTCGAGAGTTACATTATTGTTAAACCTTAATTTTCAAGTTTTAGACTATACAATTCTATACAATTAGGCTACAGAAATAATAATTATTTTGATCGTTTGCTTAGTCAGGATGGTGGTCCCTGGGTCAAAAACAGTCAGGATGGTGGTCCCCTGGGTCAAAATCAGTCAGGATGGTGGTCCCTGGGTCAAAACCTGTTGAAAACCACTGGTGTAAATGATTAACAGTGTCATGCATCGCTCCTAACAAACCTTTTGTTACACTTTCACTTTGCTGTATTGGTATTTATTTTCTTTCTCTACATTGTTTTGACAACTTGTTTCCCCCGTTTACCTTTATGCTAACGTTACCTAACTCGACTCGATGCCCAACGACGGTGAGACTCCCCCCCCCAAACAAATGTATTGTTGACCTGTAATGTTTATTGATGAAAATGTCATCCTTTTTCATCCAGATTCATTTCCAGATCCCCATAAGATTATTATTTTTTTGTTCTTTGTTTACTCTAGGCCTGGGCAATATAAGTGTGACATGAGACAAAAATATCTGTGTATATATACAATATACATGTACGGCCATGTTGTTTTGTGTAAAAAGTCACAAAACTAAATTTCTAAAATTTTAGAATTGTCTGAAAAATATATAAAAAAAAGGTATATCAATATTATGTTATTGTCACAATATCAATATCAACCTGTTCGATCAAAACATTTTTGCAATATTTGATTTTGACCACATTGCCCAGCCCTAGTTTACTGTCTTTCACTGTATTCCATTTAGTTTTTTTTTTGTATTTTCACGTTTGTTTGCATGCAGATGCATTTCAGTCCCTGCACTGCGAATGCATTTCCATACTGTGTTGGAATGCGTTGGTATGTTTCCCGGCTCACACTGATGCCAGGCTCGCTGGTTTCTGTCGTAGAGGTGTTCACCTGCCCAGTAGCCACGTTGTGGAGGTTGACCTTCAAGTGGAGCTGTTTTATCTTTCGGCTCATAGTGTGAAATGGACATCCTGTGGAACTCTAGGAGTACATTCAATTCTAATCCAAATTACTCTTGATCCGGTTGGTGACAGGTGGAACTGAGAACGCAAGGGAGGGCACTAGTAATACAGTCTTTTTGTTTGGTTTCAAATGTGGGTCTCTATGGTGACAGTCAAAGCAAAAAAAAGCAAAAAATGAAGAAGCATATTGGTGTTTTAAAGATGGAGTGCCATGATTTCTTTCCACCCTAAATCATGATCATCAGGTCTTATTGTTATATAAGGAAGAAGATTTTTTTCAAAAAAGTGTACAGTATTTGTTAAAATTACGTTTTAATGTGGGCCAGTTCATTAAGTATACATGGTTTGCCTAGTGGGTGGTGATGGGTGGTGAACTGAAGCCACACCCACAGCTGTAGTTGTATGATAAAGTGGGAGGGGTTAGGGGAGGGGCTGATAGTGTGATGTCACTATATTACAGTTTTTTTCATTGGAACGTTTGGAAAACCAGGAACTCCAGGAAGAAACCTTGAATACAAAGGGAAGACATCATTGCACATAACAACCACACCAAGGGGTCTAATGAAGTACTGTCACACATGCAAAATTGGAAAAAGTGCAAAGATCACGGCACTGCATCTTTAAGACAGCTCGAGATCCATAAGAGAATGAAACTAGAAGAAGTGCTCCTTGAACTCGGAGCACAGGTCAGGAACGTTTGTGATGTTTGGACAAAATGTGTAGGAAGGAGTAATATAAACTTTTTTTATTATTATTATTTATTATTATTATTATTATTTTGCAAAAAAAATGTGTCTTCTGTTGGCACTATAATAGGGCAATCATGTTAAAAGCGTGGCGTGCACAGTTTCAAAGCAATTGGACATTGCTATCATGATTTGAGGCATTTTCAAAACGGGCCACACCTGCAAACTTTAGATGTCAATCTTAGCCAACCACGATATAATATAAAACAGATCCGTCTTGATCGAATTACTATAAAGATGATGATTTGCGTGATATTTAGATAAAATCTGAAGGACTCATTAAAAAAAAAAAGTTGTTTCACATACGTGAACCTCCTGGTAGCGCTATAAAAGGCAGATTAGAAAAACGCAGGCCAGATGTTGTTCCATGGCCTCTATAGGGAGTGTGCAATGCATACAAACTTTTAAGCAGATCGGTGCAGTTATATAAAAAGATGTGATTGGGGCCTGGGCCTCTTATAGCGCCACCATGAGGCAGATTTGCCATTTGTGGCATTTCTTCTTCGGCCTAGTGGGAATGTGTGTGGAACATTTTACGGAAATTGCACGCTGTGTTCATGATTTTGTTCAAAACGGATCAATCCTTTCAAACTTTGGAAGGCAATCTTAGCCAACCGGGATGCAGTATGGACAATCGGACAGATCCGTGTTGGTCACGTGACTATAGAGATAGTGTGTGTACCGATTTGCGCGATGTATGGATATTAAAATCTGTAATATAAAGAAATGTGTGTTTGGAAAAAAAAATCACCCTCACGGTGGTTCTATAACAGGCCTTTTCTGGAAAATCTGGGGCAGATCGAGTACGTGTGTGTGCACAGTTTGGCCGGAAAATGGTGAAGACAGTGATCACTAAAAAGCCCTCTTTCAAAGAAAATATACAAGCTCGATTTCATGTGTTGTGAGCGTATACGTTGTTGAAATGGAAAATTCAAAACAGCAAACTGTCTTCTCACCTCTATAGGCTTTCAGATTAACCTGTCTGGAGCTCCCCCAAGTAAGCAAAACGATGTGTGTTTGCTACAACAGCACCACCAGTTCTCAACCCCTTTGCTTCCGTCTGACACCGTCTGGTATGAGGGATCTGTCCTGTTGTTCTGCACTAATCCAAGCCAACAGTCGCCAGATCCAGATAGTAGGCGTGTGCCGCTATAGCTAATAACATAACTATAGAGCCCAACCGATAAATCACTCATATCGGCCGTGCACCCAGTCTTCACCCAGTGTCAATTATCTAATGTAATCCTGGGCGCTACACTTCCTCTGCCAACCTGGGGGGGGCCAGCGGACTGAAGAAGGAGGCATGGGGCCTCCTTCTATGCATGAGGAGTCCAAGCTGCTTCTTGGCCGGGGGAAATTCCCCGGCCGGACGTAGCGTGTGGAAGGAACACGTTATTCTGACCAGTTCCTTTCCCCTCCATCAGGTAGTTTAGAGACCAGGATTATTGCATGTTTTTTTGTGAGGGTACCTACCCTAGGGGACACGGGGAGAACATGCAAACTCCACACAGAAAGGCTCTTTTGCCATATATCGACTTTTTCAGTATCGGTATTGGCAGTTATCCAGCCGATGTTTCAGAAGAAATGAGCAGAAATAGCCGATCTACAGTACAACCACACATGTGTTTATTAATAAAATCAAACATTTTTTCAAATTGATTAGAGTTGATTTTTAGAATAAAATATATCGGTAAATGTCGGACTCGAAAATCTGGCATCAGTTGGGCTCCACATGTAATGGGTCAATGTGACTTTGCACACATTTTCCTCTCCCTGGATGAAGCTGTGCGTGCGTGCGTGCGTGCGTGTGTGTGTGTGTGTGTTTGATTTATACTTGCGAGCAGTGTCGTGCAAACCGAAAGTAGCTCACAACTGACCTTGTAATGTAGATCTACTATTTTTGGCTTTTGTGTTAGGCTTAATAATGTGACACACTCAAAGATATGTTTTCTGTGTCCCAAAAACGTCCCAAAACATTGCCCCAGTAAAGTCAGTAGTCTTACCACCGTTGAAGCAAATACAGGCGAGGTCCTCCACTGCAGTGTTGTTCTTGGCAGCAAATTTAGATTTTAGTTTTAGTCATATGGTCTCTTGAATAGTTTTCACTTAGTTTTAGTTACATTTTAGTCACCTGGAATGTCTTAGTGTTAGTCTAGTTTTAGTCGACTAAATGTAATCTACAGTGGATTTTGTCGGGCCTTGATGCCATCATAATGACAGATTTTACACTTGCTGTAAATAGTCAATCTTGACGCGTTGTGAGCTTGTAGATCAGCTATTTTCAGCATGCAACCAACTTGTAAAGTGATCTCTGGTCCACTAGTCCCTTCCTAATTTTTATTTGTTGACAAAATTGTCAGTATATTTAGTCTCAGTTTTAGTCATCGTAGCTTAATTTAATTTATTTTCCATTTAGTCTTCGTCGGTGAAAAAAGGTAGTCGCCCAACATTTAGTTAGTTTTAGTCGACGAGAACAACACTGCTCTCTGTTTCTGTTATGGATCCTTATCGCCAGAAGCCTACCCAGCAAGCCAAAGTCATGATGACGGTATGATGATGCCCTTCGGTGACTCCGGTGACGTTCAGGACTAGGCCAGATCACAGCCCATATGGGGATGATCTTTACGTCATTTACCAGGACGTCTTCACCAGTTTCAATAATATAGATTTTTCTGGGCCAGATCTGACCAGTTATGATATGTGTCATTCCCACTTTAAATTAATCTGGCCTCTATCGGACTCTCTCTGATTCATCCAGGGATGTCTGTCTTAGTGGGCAGAATCTATGTTGATTGAAATCAGGTGATATTCTGGGCCAGATCTGACTAGTCTTGGTTTGACTTGATCTGGCCACAATCGAGACGTCACTAATTCGTCCAGGTCCTGACCGTGCTTGCTGAGTAAAGGCTTTTAGAGCATCCACTGGCCAGATCCCAATATACTCAAATCTCCTCTGTCCTCCATCCTCCAGCATGACGGTCAGTGATATTGGGAAATTGGTGACTTGCCGAAATATGTGACCATCTTCTGGACTTACTGTAGCATAACAGAAATGCTTGGTCGTAAACCACCGATGTTTGTTAATTAACCAAATTTTAAACCTAGCAGTATTTAGGCCACACATTGCAAGGCCTCAATGTGTTTCATCTGAAGTCCACAAGATGGTCACCAATGGGGCAGGTCATCAATTCCACCGTAACGCCGCCATCCTGGAGGACGGAGGCAAGGAGGCAGATATGTGAGTATTGGGATCTATCTGGCTATCGTCATCTGGGCACAGAGGTACACAGTACACCTGGTGGGCACCCTCAGCTGGCATCGCCCACTCGTTGATTTGAATACACCTGTGGTAGATTTAGCCTGGAAACCATCCCTGGGCAGATTGGGTCTGGCACTCCTCATTTTGAATTATATTTCCCTCAGCCCAAAATTGTGATGGACCAATCACAGCCCACTATATTCAAAGTGAGACTTGTTTTTGCTGTGACTTTGGAATCTGTTTGGAACTGCCCCTCGGAAATAAAATCTCAACACGGAAGTTCCAGACTAATATCTACGCAGTGATATTAGTCTGGTCCATGCCAGGCTATGGTAGATTAGCTTGTATATTGGTTATTTGCTCAGTATGAGAGAATAAGAATTAATGCAATTCTATAATGATAGGACCAACATAGGAATTAACACCAGGTTGGAAGTGGCTAAAATACACATTTATATATAGGGTATAGAATTTGTCCCTGAATTGGGAAATGAATGAGTACAGTACAAAGTACTGATGTAGTAATAAAACTTGTATGTATTGCAGTAAAAATGTGTAACAAAAAAAAACCAAGGCACACCTGCATGGACACTCTCACAGACCACAGAGAACCACTGCATTTATTGACTATAGTTCCTATCAAACTCTACTGTAATGGAAGCTCTGTCTCATATCTTCAGTGTGGTACTAACAAGCAAAACAATGTAGTCCCTGGTGTGGTCAACCAATTTGCATTTGTTTCAGCCTACACAAGCTACACACGCACGCACACACGCACGCACGCACGCACACTAAGTGGCTCTCTTGGCATGACTTGCACTTGAGCATAGCTCTTGCTTGTCGAGACAAGGGGCGCATACTCCAAAGGTTTCGTTTCAAACTGTATCTCGCATTTAAATCCAATGGAATCTTGAGTATACACATTCTTGTGGTATTTTTGGGTGGTGCAATAGTCGGCTAGCAAGTGCGGGATGGATGCTTCCTTTCTTTTCAGGGTGAAATTATCAAAGTGGTTGGCCTTCAAAGCATGTACTGTACGTCTTCTTCGTCACATACTTGTTGGTGTCTTCCTCGAGTGCGCCTGTAGAACCCCATGGGCTTGGGAATTGGCAGCGTGAACGCATGCACAGTTGTGGGAACCATCTATACTATATACGCATGCTACTTGTCATGTATTTTCTTTTGAAAGGGAAAAATCCATTGTCTGTACTATGACTCAGTGGACGTGCACAGAGTGTTAGAGAGGCAGGGGCTGAAATCCCGTAAGAGGGCACTTTTGGATAAAAAAAAGTGCGAAAACAGCAGATCTACAAGCTCTCAACGCGTCACAGGCGCGACGCGTTGATAGCTTGTAGATCTGCTGTTTTCGGGGCGCAACCCAGCAGTTTTAACTAGTGGAGAATAGATGCATGTGTAACTACATGGATTCAGGAGACTTCGAAAAAAAAAGTCTCCTGAATACATGCCTTCCGGCATGGCATGGAAAGGAAAGGAGTGGCATTTTGCATTTATTTCACCATGTAGTAAATGCTGCATTCGTTGGTCTGGTAAAAGGGCAGTTGTTTTACAGACGGTTAAAAGGGCAGGGGCTGAAGCCCCCTTTGATGTCTATGTGTGCACGTCCCTGGTGGTAATAGACAATAGACCTTTTCCCACAGCAGCCATATTAACTAAATAATGTACAGCTACTTATTACCATCACAGGTATTTACCAATTATACTAATTACAAGTACAACTCGCTACTTTTTACATAGCAGAGTCTTTCCAGTGAGACGTCCAGCTGCGCCTTGTACCTGAATCAGTAATTAGTAATTAATTAGTGTCATTGGTAACAACTGTGAAGGAAATAAATAGCATTACACACAAGGCTGCTGCAATGAAAGGAACTATTTATTGTCAACCTTCTGAAATGATATGGTGAGTATTATTATAGTGCTATAAAACATGAATAATTAACCACTTCAGGAGTTTGTAGATCCTATGCTTTCACAAAAGAAGAAGACAAAATAGGGACAATTACAATTTAGTAATGCAGCAGATGCTCTTTTTATCCAGAGCGACTTAAAAGTGCGACGTCAGAATATGCAGTGCTCGTGTACTGTATGCCAGGGTTGATTTGTCTTCATTTGCAAGTCAATTTCTTGTAAGACATTATACAAATTTTCATTAACTCAGTAATATCTAGTGATGTACTGTATTGCGTGACTATAATGTGTCGTTCACACCTATTCATTTCAGTCAAAGTTTCTGTCAATGACCTAATAATGGCTTAATTAACATTGTTATGTTATCTACAGTATGCCACGGTAAATTGGACATACTGTATGCCGGACGTTTTTCATTCATTATCCCTTTTCCTTATTTCATTAATAGCCTTATTGTGGAAAATGGGACATTATGTTCGTGGATAAGCTAGTCAGCCAAACACATAACAGAAGAAGGAGGAGGCAGCATAGCTCTATTGCAAACAACGTTTGACAGTATAGTCTTATTCAGGGTATGGATAACCTAGTCCCTTATCATTTGGATGAGAGCCAGTGGATGAAATCAGATATAGCATTTCAGATCATTCAAATTGTCTTTGGTAAAAATGCACGTCCGTAAATGATTTGAGTTAAGTGTTTATTGTCCCGTTTGTTTAGAAAAAGCATGAACTTTACACATTCGAATACATCTAAAGGAATGTATTCAATCTACTCATTATTGTTTATCGTCGCTTTCAGGTAGAAACCTTGTATGTCCAAAACCCTTTGTTTTTTTTATTATAATTGAATTGAATTTTTAAGAATCTTCTAAAATAGCGACAATAGCCGATCTACAAGCTTACAGTGGGTTGTGAGCTTGTACAGTAGATAGTCTATTTTCACTACTTCTGTAGTGAAAACACAACATAAAAAGTTTAAATATAGAGATACAAGGTTTCTGCCCGACAGCAACTTTCATACTGGTTTCTCATTCTGCGTTTTGTGTGTTTTTGTATTATAATAATAATCTGACATTCAGTCATTCAGTCCTTTGAATTCGTTGCTTTGTCTTGTTGAACCCATTCCGTTCCTAAATCAAATGGTGATTATGCTTACTTTCTTTTTTTTTTTACTATCAGGTAAACGCAAAGCTCTGAAGTTAAACTTCGCCAACCCTCCGATCAAATCCACGTCTAGATTTATGCTGAATACAGCGGGGCCACCCTTCCAGAACCCTCACATGTAAGTACAGTAACCACCTCCCCCAGGCCGATCAGGCATGGATGGACATGACATGAACTTGGCACTTGGGTGTGGGGGGGGGGGGATGCTCCTCTGTTGAGTGATGTTTTTTGGGTGATTCTAAAAAATGTATTCGAAACCATGACAGTTTTCTGAAAAAAACTCATGTTTCTGTCAGTGGGTTTGAAATTATTTCATGTCAAGGAACCCCCAGAATTATATGTAATTGGCCGCGGACCTCCATTTCAAAATATGTTGTTCCGGGGACCTCACCAGAAGCAAATATTTGAGTTAAAAGCGTATAGCGGGAAAGAATATATTCAAAGATTCGCGCCACAGCATAAAACATGTTCTCTCATGGGGGTCCCTGGCATATATATATTTTTCTTCAAATGGGGGTCCGCGGGGCAAATTAGTGCCAATTTGGGGGTCCTTGACATGAAAAGGTTTGGGACAGTCATGCAGTAATCCTGGTCTCTAAACTGCCTCCACCTGGCCAGCCTGGGGGCGCCTGATGGAGGTGGAAAGGAACTGGTTGGAATAACGTGTTCCTTCCATGCGCTATACGTCCAACCAGGGAAACTCCCCCTCTGTCAGGTGTAAAGGAGCAACGGACTTGAACTCATGCTTTCTTCATGCATGAGTGTCCAACTCATGCATGAAGGAAGCATGCGTATAAGTCCGTTGCTCTCCCCTATGTCCCCCATATATGGGGACTAGGGTTGGCGGAGGGTGTGTAGAGCCCAGGATCACATTATAATTGATACAGGGGTGAAAAAGGGGGTTACAAAATCGTAGGATAAAAAAAATGTAAGAGGTAGAAAACGTTTGTGAACCACTGTAATGTACTGCATGTGTTTCCGCCAGAGAGAGGATGAGGACGCACAGCATCGAGTCGTCAGGGAAGCTGAAGGTCGGCGCGGAGGAGCACTGCGACTTCACGGCCGAGGACCTCAAGGACCTGGGCGAGATCGG
>OOFJ01133199.1:0-13662 GCA_900323375.1 Benthosema glaciale | reverse complement strand
GTTATCAAGCCAAACGTAAGGTTCGGGGAATCGGTTTATTGCGATTGACCGGCGAATACGTTTCGCTTCATAAAGTTTCATAGAGAGAACCTAGACGCCTGTAAAGATCTATATTTGGTGATCACACAGCACTTTGAAGTGTAAAAAACGGACGAAAACTCACTGTGATATGATTATATAAATATGGAGATCTCCAAAGGCGCGCCGCGCCGCTCAACAAACTGACTGAGTTTGTGGAGCGGCGCACGGCCGCGCGGCTTACTAACGGGTGGTTTTAATCTGCACTATCGCAATCCCAAATGTTTTTGACCAAAATAGCAATTTAGGGGAGAGCGTGACAACACGCCCAAGAAACGTATTCGCCGGTCAATCGCAATAAACCGATTCCCCGAACCTGTGTATGAATGGGTGAATGTAATGCACAATCTATGTAAAGCGCCTTGGATAAAGGCGCTATATAAATGCACCATTTACCATTTACCATTTATCACACCTCCAGTCCGTCGGCATAATAAATAGCGTGCCACGCACCAGCAAAATAACATATAGGGGACTTAGCAAGCACATGTTGCGGGCAGAGGAACACGACAACGGGCCTAGGGCCGCGTCTAGGGTTTAGCTGGTAACAAAAATCGAGCCCTATATTCCATATTATATTACTATATTACTTTTATTGGTATACCGGTATTCCATATTGGAACAATACTAAATATCCTTACAGGAGTAGTAAAAAAAAAAACACACCAAACAGCTACTAAATACATTGAAAATAGGCGATCTACTGTACCAGCTTATGTTCATGTTATTACATGATGAAACATCTTCGTGACATTGCAGCAAGCTTCTCTACGAAGCACATGTTTGTGTCTGAAATCTTCTCACTCGACTGTTCCCCAGAGCCTTTAAACATAATACATTTATGTTCTGCATGTCAGCTACAGTATATTTGGTACGGCGCGCACTACAGTATATTGCAGCCCTGAAGCAAAAAAAAGTGACACACTAAGTGACTTTAAACTGCATGTGTGCTTCTTCCTCTTAACTGCTGTTCAGACATGTTGCAATTTTCTACCTCTCAGATCTGGCTATGTGCACTAGAGGAGATTCCAGGATTCCTCCCTCTTTCCCTCCTTCACTTTTTTATGGATTCTGCCATCCTGTTTCTTTGTGTTTTTCAGCCCAGAGTCAGGTCAGCGAGATGGATGTTGTGTAATGAGTGTAATTGCGCTAATCCTTCCGTTTTCACAGCGCTTTAATTTGTTCATGCTGTTACCTAATCTTTATAGGGCCATAATTTGTATTCTGTATATGATTGCATTTCCTCTACCAGTGGTTTGGCAATTATGGGGCTTGCGCACGCATGCTGGTATGTGCCGTATACCTGGCATCGTTACGTTGACAGCGATTTTGTAAACAACAACATCAAGACTAAAGGTTAAGAAAGGGCATTGAGAACGACATGGAAACAAATCAGTGAGAAATATCATCCGCACGTTTTCCCTTTACTTTGTCATTTATTTGACTACTGAACTATACTGACATCTTTTACTTCTACTTTGTGTCTGCTTGTTTAAGCCATTCAAAATGTTGCTGACTCTTTTTCTTTTTTTCAACAGCTTCACATTAAACAGTCAAGCAGGACGATTTAGATATGTAATTTAGTGGTTTGTGGACTTCTGGGTTATGCCATGTACAGTGAGTGTCTGAGAAAGGCAGGGACTCGGGGAGGAGTTGTACGGGGGTCGGGGGAGCTTTTAGGTCAATAGTTTATTTTGAGAGTTCTCCAAGAAAAGGGGGAGACGAGAGAACTATCTGTGACAATCAGAATGCGTGGCTGCGGATAATACATCTTGATATTTTCTCTTCTCTCCGTTCACCCTCCTTCGTGTATACTCTTGCTTGTGTAAATAACATCTACAGGATGTCAGTCCTGTTCCACTTCAGTGTGTCGCGTGTAATAAACGCTGAGGACAGAAATATTTGCGGCATCACTCGAGTCGGAGCGACAACACCACTCCTTCAGTGTATGCTTTAGGTTTAGGGGGGGGGGTTGTTTTGGTCGCCCTTAATTCCAACTCAGCCTGTACCTTGTTTTGTTAACATCACGATGGAGCTGCAGCGATGTATGGGAGAGGGCGCAGTTGATGCCCTGTTAGACTCATTATCATCAGAGGCACATTCTTCCTCAGCTGCGCTGGCTTCAGGACCACTAATCTACTCCATCTGATTCTCTGACTCCTCATTTCCCCACTGATTCCGAAAGGAAAGTCCCTCCAACGATATCTACAGGCTCTAATTTAGCTGTCTGTGTAGTCCGTCCAATCTCTGCTCACATGCGAGCGACTCAGAGGAGGTGGCCGGGGCTGGATGTAGAAATGGTTTGACCTGGATGTTCATGTACAAGGCAGGGTGGAGGAACAACATCAAATCTGCTTTGAATAATAAGCCGCTCTCAGCTTTAAAACCCCTACAAAGAGATTCTAAACTGGACTGTTCAGCTCGCGAAGAATGTTCGTTTTGTGTTTCAACTCGACTTTGCATTTGCCGACTAGCCTAATTCACAGACGCATGAAGTACGATGTCAATTGAGTGCAGATTACGTTCAAGTCCTCCTAATGCAGCTTATGTAACACAAATAAGGTATTCAGCCAGAAAGGCGGCCTCCATCCACCTCCCAGTGGCGTTTTTTTTAGCCAGGGGGCCAGAATGTCAATGAGGAAATGTGCCAGGTGCATGGTTTCTGAGAAAGAACAGCAAGCATGGTCATTCTTTTGAGCTTTACCTCATGAGACGGGTTAGCATCAGATGGATGGAGACCTTGAAGTCAAGAACAGAGGGTTTTTGGAGACCATCTCAGCCTGGTCTCTTGTACTACACCAACACAGTGCTTCTGTGAAATAGTACGAAGAGACCCGGACATTGGTGCGTGAAAGCAACACAAGATCTGAAACCTCAGAGTTTCTGCGCAGTTCTGTTTAATCCATTTAATGTATATGAGTATGTGCTATGTTTCCAGCTGATTCAACTGATTCTCAGAAAATTATTATTATATTATGTTACACAGCGCAATATAATACAAAGCAATAACATTTACACACAAGCATTCACTACACCTAATGGTGATTGTATTACTGTTTTGTGGCTTAATGGCTGACAGGGCAAACAAGTGTTTGTATTTCTCGGTTTTAATCCTTGGCATCTTGAAACGGGTGCCAGAGGGTAGGCTAGGAGTCTTGGAATGCGAGAGATGGGCCATGTCCAAAATATACACAAGAGCTCTTCAAAAGACACATGATAACCATCTGCTGTAAGTGCTGTGTCATATGTGAGTCGCACACAGCCTTGAAAAGGCATTATACCGCAACGTAACACAATATTTTCATTTAATTCAGATGATAAACGACAGCAAAGAGGTCACGTGATATGATATGACACATCTAATATGAAGATCTTTTTGTCTAATGGGAGTCAAAAACAATGCGCTCCATTCTCGCAAGTGTTGATTCTAAACAGGAGCAGATGCTGCTTTCTTATATGCTGGATGAGTTGACACTGGAAGCAGACACGTTCTGGTGTTAAGTTCATCACCTTGCACCGTATAAGCCTGTACCGATCAGCATCAAAATGCCCAGCATCTGGTCTCTTATTTCATCATGTTTAAAGGGACCGTTTATGATTGCTTTCATTCTACTATAGTGTTCACTCAACATTCTCAATATTATTTTCTGTGAAAGTTATTGCTTTTCAGAAAGAAGACCTTTGTAGCAATATAAGTGCAGATTCAATCGCTTAAAAAGCACACATATCTTACTCTTATTGCAAATATGGAAAATCACTGAATCAGGTATCATAAAATGTGAAATGAATGCTAAAAGGATATGAATGTTCTGAAATGGAATGAGAAAATATCCCATTCTTTGTGTTCCAAGGGGCTTATATTGATAGAGAATCTTGCTCTTTAAGGAATGCCCCCCACACACACACTGCGTGCAAACACACACACACATACGCACGCACACACACACACGTGCGCGCACACACACGCACGCACTCCCCTGTTCTGTGTGTGTGTGGGGGGCACTATTCTGTTTTAGCTCATCAAAATGTCAGTAGTGAAAGTCTTTTGACCGTTGCAGACGGTTGACCATGCAATGTGACAAAACATAAGAAAACATCTGCTAGAGATTACTGCCCCAGGGTGTTGATTATGACTGGCATCTCTTAAATGGAGACCATGATCAAAAGCAATCACATGGCTCATGTGTTTATATTTAGTATGTTGTAAACCCAGGGCTGACTCTGGTATATATTTAATGTCCTGGCTAGACATTAGACTTCTTCATGTGAAAATGGAGCCAGTTTAGGCTACTTTGATAATGCTTTGTTTTAAGCCTTAACACAAAATGCAGACTGTGGAATGTTTTCTTATGCATACATGAGAATAATTATTCAGTTGTTTCGGCATGAAAAACTGTATACAGCCTATACGGGTGACTCTCACTAGTAGGACGGTCACTCCAATTTATCATTTTTGTCAGCCAAGGTTTTACACAGTTTTAGGACCACTTTTCAACATATCTTCATATAATATAATTGGTTCTCTTCACTATGATAAAATGATAAAATGCCACCATTTTTTTCTACTCTGTCTGTGTCTCATGGGAAGACTGTTCAGTAACCGTCCACCAGTGACATCACCGATGGCGATGGGGAATCCAAGCTAATAGAAACTGGAGGCTTTCTATTCCTGAAAAGTTGCTATGCGAAAATGGAAGCCATTGTTCTCACGATAATAAAAATCGAAATATTGTGAAATAATCTGCCTAACGATGTCACTGGTGGATGGGTTTCCGAACTGCCCAGGAAAAAAAAGTGGTATTTTATCATGAACATTAGTGAGGACCAATTATTTGAAGATAAGTTGAAAAGTGGTGAAGTGGTCCTTTAATGCCTCATGGTAAGAACCGATCCTGAACTGAAAACTGTCCTCCTCCCGTTTCCACTCAAAACAAGCTACCCATCTGTTTCTCATGTATGTGTATCACTTTCTTTCTGACAGAGAAAATGGTTCAAGTTTAGGATGTAAGGCTACTTATGTATGGAAAACTGTTGGCCCTGATTATCAGACCAAGCTGTACATAAAAGCGCACATGTGGATGATATTGATATTTCTGGTTCAAATATACCAGCTAGAGCTTTGTATAAACTTGTAATAGATGCAATATATTGCACGAAATGTCACCATTCAATTGTAAAAACGTTGGGTAGAAGCATGAAGATATTCCGGCTGTCTGTAGCATTTCTTAAACAAGTCTACAAGTTACATCTAGAGATGATCATCCTTAACCCCTGTCATTGGGGCACCTGCTGGCCAAGTGGTCCAGGCGCATGCCACATATAGGCTCTGGCCTGACAGCGCGTCGCGTGTTCGAGTCCCGTTCATGACGACCTTTGTCTCTCCCCTTCTCTCCCTCCCACTTTCCTGTCTGTCTTCACTAATAACTATCAATAAAGGCAAAAAGCCAAAAACTAAATCTAAAAAAAAAAAAGAAATGTCGTTGACCGGGGTACCCCAGGGGGTCGTACTTAGCCCCCATTTTCCCTCTACACCAAATTTCTTCAGTAAAAATAATTGGTGAACATTCGTCTAAAATAGCCGAATCTACAAGACCACAGACAGTCACAACGCATCACACACTGTGAGCTTGTAGATTGGCCATTTTCGCCAAAGGTTTGCCTATTATGACATGCCCAGAATAGGGACTCAAGGTTCCTTTTCGTTAAACCCAACCAAACCATAGTGGTGTGTGAACTGTCCCACATTGGCATCCTTAGATTCCCACAGGCTTTAAATTGAATTATAAAGTACAAAAGTCCCATAGTTAAAAAGTTGTTTTTGTTTTAAAGTAGGCTATACCTTTAAAAACAGAAAACAAGTGGAAATTCTGGCATAAGGGTGGCGCTAGAGACAAGCTCAAGCGGTCCCAAAACTCTGTAGGGATTATCCTGCAGTCTTTCTGTTAGATTAGGAGATACAACGCTGACATTTTGGCCTGAGGGTGGTGTTACAGGTCATGGGGTCACTCAAATTTTTAGGGCTCCGCCCAGGGAACATGAATGCACTCAGTGTCATGACAAACTGCCCAAAGGATTCTTTTTTGTTTGTTTTTTTAGTTTTTATTCTGTTAAAGTTTTAGATTTTTTTTTTTTCTTTTTTTTTTTACAAATGCAGAAATAATTTGAGAGAGACAAACAGAGTAAAAAATACAAAAAATACAAAAAAAGCACACACACGCAAGAAGAAAACAACCTGTCCAAAGGGTTTTGAGATCAATATTGTGTGCAACTGGAAACTCTGGCCTGAAGGTGGTGCTTCAAGAAAGGCCATGGGGTCGCCAAAATCAGTAGACAGTAGGGTTCATCCTGCAGGGAGCATGGATCTGCGATCAACAAGTTCCACCTGAGTTTCCCCCGATCGGTTTTGAGATATATCTTTTGTGCAAGTAGACATTCTGGCCTGAGCGTGGCACTAGAGGAAAGGCCATATCCATATCAGTAGCGTTCATCATCCGGGGAGCCTGAAAGTGCACACGAAATCCCATCCATTTGCTAATGCAGCCAGTAGTTTTCAAGATATGTTCCAAAAGTGGTGAACCCACAGCTGACCTTCCTACTGGCCGATGGTGATATTGGTGATGCTGATTTATACTTGGCAGCGGCGTGTTGCACTCGAAAATAGCAAATCTACAAGCTCACAATGCGTTGCACTGAGGTGCTTTTTCGATTTCTTACTGCCGCACAACTAAGTATAAACCAGGTGAAGTGAGGCTAAAAACAGTAAAGGTTTTCAAGAAAACAAACATGTTTGGTTGGTTGGTTGGTTGATTGATTGATTGATTGATTGATTGATTGATTGATTGATTGATTGATTGATTGATTGATTGAGACTTTATTAACAAGTTTGCAAAACGTACAATAATGCTAAAAGGATAACACAAAACGCCATGCAGGCAATTGTTTCCATTTTGGTCCTATTCGATTAATCTAGTAGGCCTACTACTATACAATAAATCAGTGGTTTTCAACAGATTTTTACCCAGGGACCACCATCCTGACTAATACAATAAATGTTTACGCTCTCAAGAGTTAAAGAACTCTAAGGGTCTATTTGGTTACCAACTCCATAATATATCTGGGGACCACCTGGAACACTCTCAAGGACCACTGGTGGTCCCCGGACCACTGGTTGAAAACCACTGCAATAAATCATGAATACTAGGAGCAGAATAAGTACTGTATATTTATAGAAATGAAGTGGGGGGGTAATTTAAATTTATAATTTCTAGGTCCAGTTGTAAATTGCAGACACATGCTCTTTTATGTTGATTTTGATTGAGCGTTGGGGAGTCACACTTTTTGATGGCTGGTAGTAGGGCATGCCACATTTTGTTATAATGTGGTATAATAGTAGAATTAATTCATCCCCAAAATTGTGCCCAAACGAAATGAGCACGGAATGAGATCAGTGGAGCTCCCTCTGGTGTTGTCGTGCCTGTGGGCGATTCTCACTCTTTTGAAGTTGTTGACAGGTACATGGGCACTGCATGGTCACTTGATTGTCTTGAAAACCAGGCCCATTGCATTTCATGAATCTTTACTCCCAATGATAATGCTCAATGACTAATATAAAGAAGTAAATCACGGAATGCCTCTAAGTAATTGTCCTCCTTTTGTTTTGGATAAACACCCATACATAAAACAAAACAGGGAAAAAAACAGCTATGTCAAATTCTTTGCCGCATGCTTATTTACAGACACAATGATTAGTGTTCACAATTCAAGTGACAATTTGGGTTTGCTGAGTGTAGTGTAATTGTCTTGTGCAAGACGTTATTATATTAATCAGCCATGGCTGTGAAGCATTTTTATTCCCCATAGAACATTTCAGGCTTCCATTTCACAAACATCAACCCCCTTGTGGCGAAAATGATGAGCAAATATAATTTTCTCTGATGTTATCATGTTAGTGAATAATTTGGATATCGTTCTCTGCTGTGGCCTACCAGACATCCAACAGCCACATTATTTTTTGTTATAGAGGAGAGGACATGCGTGTGACATAATCATCAAACCCGGAAGTTAATGCGAGAACGCCTACTGAGTGGCAAAAAAAAATACTTTCTGGCCTTGACAGCCCATACATCCAAACAGAAAAGTCATATCTGATTGCATTAAACAACGTTAAACAATGTTAAACTCACTTTTCCTGTTACTTTGCCACTCGATTTGCCACTCGATGTGGCTTTCACTTTAAGCATGCGCATATCCTCTATTCCTAAACTTGACTCGGTTAGTAGTCGACATCTGAAAGCCTGACTGTGACTCCACTGGTATCATCAAGAGACATGCCCCTCCATTATGGCTTGTCAGCTGGGACAGCAACCAGGGTAGTTACTTAACCACTCTCTATAAGACCACTACTAGTTAGCATTATGTTGGAAAGAAAGTTATTTCGGAAGTAAATATTTTACATCCTGTTAACATTTTCTGTCAGCATCTATTTCTTGGAGAATATAGTTCTTCATTTCACAAAATGCAAAGCAACCCCTGCAACCTATAGAGTTGTGCATAATTTAAGGTGAATTTCAAAATGCATCATCTCGATCTTTAACTGGACATCGTGCATATGTCTTCCAAAATCACGGCAATGACATTGGACATTTATTCTCTATTAATTTAATATTTGTGACACCTTCTCTAGAACAGAAAACAAACGTCTCATTAGAGACAGGTCAGGGCCTGACTGATGGCTCCTTGTCTCCCATGATCTCTCTTATACTACCTGACAAGCAGCTTTCAGCCTGCAGGAACAGACGTGCCCGATTGTCCCGCATGCATCCTTGCGTCTCTGTGGATACCATGCAGTCAGAGGAGATAAGCCATTTGATTTTCTGGCCTGGGAACAAACGAGTGCTGATGTTTCTCAAAACCATGATGCCGCGATAAGGACACGCGATAATATGAGGCAGCCATGAGAAATGGTGATAGATTCCTCTCCACCACACCATGCTCTCTGCAGAACGTCATTTTTTTCTCCATCTCACGGGTTTGCATAGACATCCCGTAGAACTCTGCTTTGTTTTCCTTCATAAACCTTGAGGATCTGTTTAGTTATAATGCTTCTGCAATTGATCTCTTTGAATCCATATATGTTTTTGTTTTTTTACAATACCACAATAGCATTTCAATGAAGTTCTCAGTATTGTGTTGCATCCATCATCTCTGACTTGACAGCAGACTAGAATGAGTCTCCTCTCCATTACTCAACTCAAATCCCCTGGCAGTTGGTCCCTCTGAGTAGTTCACCGAGCTGAAGCTTTGCAGGAAGAAACGTTGTGTTTGAACATTGTTTATACATAATCTACAAACCCAGCACCGTGCAAGGCAATAGGTCAGAGCACGCGGGGAGACAAACACCGGGGGATGCTTCAGATGTGGCTTTGATACACTGTATGGCTTCTCAGTAGAGGACGGATTCCATTTCCACATAACCTGGGCCCCATTAGCGGGGGTCTGAACCTCTTGACCAGATTTCCTCGGCACAACAGAGATGTTTTCTGACCCACATACTGTTGACATTGTACACTTTCAAGTAAACTCTTTCCTTCTCTCTTATCCATAGCTCTCTCACTCGATTATCTGTGTACCACTTTCCTTTGCAACCTGTGATGACACCCTCCACCTCGTGTTTATGTATACCGTGTTGTTCCAGATGTTGGGACATGATTGAGAATCAGTGTTCTCAAAAGGCTCTTTTGCTATACAGTTATGTGGTAAGCTTTCAACAATGACACAGATCATTACAGTTGCAGTTTTGCTTCTGTGTCAACAGCAGGACATGATGTTGTAGCAAAGGAAAAAAACGCAAAGGGGCTGTAGATGATGATGATAGAGAAGGATATATCAAACTGATATGGCTGTCAACAAATTTCAGAGCCATAATGCAATTTGTCAATGTGAGCTGTTGAATGGGACTCCCTCGGGCTATCGATCAAAGGAGCAACAGCTCATTTCGACCACATCAAAACAGCCAAGGCAGAAAGATGATTTAGGATATGCTGTCGCCTTTATCTCTTTGTTCTTTGTGTGAGTCTGGTTTTCGGACAAATAATTGCCATTAAAGGCGCTGGAAACCTACGTCTGTGGTCTCTTTTGTCTACTCCTTTTACCACTCAGGGCTAGAGCAAACTCACACAACACACAACACATAAGAAAAGGTGACTTTTCTGCAGGTGGGTTAAACCAATTTACAACAGCACAAATTTCGACCATATCACAGAGGAAGAAATGCCATGACCCATTTGAGACTATTTATTTACAAGGAACCTTCAAACAAGGAAAGAACATTTAAAACAGACATACTTTGCAGGGTGAATTAACTAGATGAGGGAAATGGAAATTGTTGATGCTGACTGAAATGTTTGTGAGTGTGCATTCTGAAGTTGTATGTGTGAATTACATCTTTTGTCTTTTCAAATTTACCGGCTGGTAAATAGATCTGTGGTAAGAATTGTTCTTTTTCTGTGAGAGATTAAATGAAAGGGTTTGCTTGTAAACGATATGTCATCCTACACAGCTAACTGAATGAAAGGGAAGACCGTTGAGGCTTTGCTAGTGTAGCTGGCAGCTACACAGTGTTTAAAAGTATCCAGGCATGTGTCTGTTAAAGATGCAGATAATGGTAATCAGACCACCATGGCTGTGACACGCTGTGTGTAGTGATATGGTTGAAGTCAGTCAGGCCTGTGTATACCTCTCACTATTCCATTTGTTATGAAATAGTTGTGTTCCTTCTAAATTCAACCCTGAGGTTGTTTAGTTAATAAATTGTTCTCGAAACCAACTTAGTTGGTAATAAATCTACATTACCGATATTTCTTGGCACCTTTCTACTAGAGATCTGAGTGAGAATTATTACAGTACTTTGAGCACTGAATGAACATAATGTAGCAAATTATTTCACATAGACAAGTTATCACATTTATTATGACTTTAGCTCTAATTAATCCTACAGCCACCAACTGTGGTAGTATTAGTGGCTGAAATATGACCCATTTTCAGCCTCCCAGTACGGTCTCTGACTAAGACATTCTTTAGATAAATAGCTTTTCAAAGAAAGCTCCCCTTTCTGTGGTAAATCCAGCAGCACTGTTTTTTTTCCTTCTCTTTCTGACAACTTTGATGGTCAATTATATTTAATAAACAGTTATGGTGCAGAAATAAATCAATTTCAGGAGGGCCTAATCCTCCTCTCAGGCAGACTGTGAAGCCACAAAACCTGAAGAAATGTTTGAAAACGGACCGTAATGGAACACATATGTCATGCAACAGAGGCCTCTGGGAGCCCCATATCCCTTACTGCTTGCTGCCTGCTTGAATTAAGCGAGCGAGGACCAGGGAGTTCTTTGTAACGCACAAGGAAGAAAGAAAACAGGCTTCATTCATTCACCATTGTCTATTTTTCTCTTTTCCTTGAGCAGATTTGTCGTGAATTGCAGCCCTTGGTTTTGAATCCATGTCATGTGTTCAAAAGGGCCCTTTTAATTATCCTATCACCCATGGGTTTAGCGTTTGCATATGACACAGCCAACATTTCAGCAGCAGATGCCCAACTCCACACGTGTGGTTGGGACAGTTTACAAACAGTTGGGCCAGAGGTTTCGTTCTTTCACCAGCCTGGTTAACCCAGGGTGGATCTGGTAGACACTCAAGCGACTCTTATACTGTAGCTCACATACCGTGCAGTTTTTCTGGAAATAATACCCTTCGCAAATCATTGCAGCAAAGCTCTGCAGTCCTGTGTTATACTGTTCACTTTTCATTGCTTCTTTTTAAAACAGAAGCCTTCATCTTTTTGTTCATGAAGTATCCCTGATGAAGCCCGGCCGTTCTGTGCATCCCTAACAGAGCAAACGAATATGCGATAGATTTTGTGAGTATGTTTTGTCACGCCTGATTGATTGTCCATCGCTAGGCAACGATGGGCAAGTAAGGTCGCATTTGCTTGCTGGTAATGTGGTTCCAGGAGGTTAATGATGAGGCTTTGACCACTGGGACTCCACATCTTTCCTGCATGTCGTCTGTGGTTATAATGCTGAAGTGGTTTTAGCATGCACACTCACATTAAAGAAGCACTGAGAGAAGACATTGAACCATGCAGCTGCCACATTTCAAACACTAATTGCAGGGCACTATGCACATTGAAGAACATTATGTTTTGCAGACATACGTCTTTCCTCTTGCTCTGTCGCTCTTTTTCCCTTTAAATAATTGATGCATGAATGAATTATTGGATTCCAGTTAATTGCCTACTTATTTTTTTATGGTTTCCATAACAAAGATGTGAAAATAGATTGGGGTTGATTTTAGTTCTATTGGGGATAATGGGAATTGTTGATTTGAACAAGAAAGTGCCTTTTCATTACAGTGACTACAACAATTTGTTCTCTTTTTCATCAGGTCTTGTTCAATCCGTGCACATTCAATTTACACCACTTATATGAATAACATTTAGCTTTTTCTCAGAATCAGAAAAGAACCAGCATTTGCTGTTGTTAGTACTGATTTGAATTATTTACATACAGACCTCTAGAGGGAGTGGAATGCGGAACATGTTCAAGTCAAATCTAAATTAATATCATTAATTGAGCATCTTGTTCAAATTAGCTATAATTTGTCATCCAAAAATCTGTACTCACTGAATGTGCATACTACGATTTTCCGGTCTAGTGGGAATCCCCAGATTCTTATCCTATTCTTGACCACACAACTAACAGTGCCCAACCTTAAATAAATGTAATTAACTAAACCAAGCATAACCATTCTAATAGTGTCAACCTAACCAAACTCAATTAATTAAACCCATGTCTAAAATAACCATAGTAGCAATGCCTCAGCTAATTGTGCCCGCAAACATCATGACCGCCACCCAACTAAAAAGTGCTCCTTGGAGCACAGTCTCTCCCAGGTAGGTTATTATCATGGCCTCCTGGTGGCCCCATAATAGGCCAATGTGAGAAGGGTACCATTTCTTCTTGGCAATTCAACATTCAAAGTCATGATTTGATGTATTCTGGTCCAAAACTGTGTTTTGCAAAGGTCCACCTGCTGGTGGTGCTATAACAGGCCAATGTAAAAAGGGATTTATTCCTCTGCCTAGTAGTAATGTGTGTGCAAAATCTCCCTCATATTGCACTCTGCGTTCATGATTTGAGGCAAAACGGGCCAATCCTGCAAACTTTGTAAGCCTGCAATGTTACGATCAAATACGATGGAATATGAAATACTGTACTGTGATCACATGGCTATATAGATACTGTATACCGATTACCCCCAATCCAACCCTTGATGCTGAGTGCCAAGCAGGGAGGCATTGGGTCCCAATTTCTTTGGTATTTCGTCCTCTGCCTAGTGGGAATTAACCTGACTCTGCCAGATGGTAGCAGCATTGAGTCACAGGTTCCACAACGCTATCTCCATCTGGTCTCTCTCGGGCAGAGAAGATGTACCCGAACCAGTGGATTTCGGACCGATCAGCGGAAGCTATCGGTCCGGTAGCTATATACAGTGTATATATATATGTGTGTGTGTGTGTGTGTGTGT
>OOFJ01133198.1:0-17683 GCA_900323375.1 Benthosema glaciale | reverse complement strand
CACTCTCCCTTTGAATGTATTATTGTACGGTAATGTGTTTGTACACAATTTTATCTCCCATTTTTATTTTATTTTATTTT
This sequence comes from Benthosema glaciale, assembly GCA_900323375.1. NCBI lineage: Eukaryota > Metazoa > Chordata > Actinopteri > Myctophiformes > Myctophidae > Benthosema > Benthosema glaciale. Next base: position 17,603 of record OOFJ01133198.1, on the reverse strand, counting down.
TTATTTTATTTTTATTTCGTTCCTGCTGAAAAAAAAAAAAAAATCTATGGACGAAAATATTACCTGAAAATTGTGTAATAATGGTCTGATCTTTGATGTCCTAAATAAAGAATTAAAAAAAAAAAATTAACTCTGAGAGTGTACAAATGGAACCAAATGGACCCGTTTGTACACTCTCTAGAGTTACAGACCCATAGGGTCCATTTGGTTCCTAAATTATCATTTAGCTAGGTACCCCCTGGAACTCCTTCAAGTACCCCTGGGGGTCCCCGGACCCCACTTTGGGAACCACCTGTCCTATACTGTTTCAAGACCTAGCCTAGTAGCTAGTCAGGTCCCGATTCCCGAAATGGCAAAAAAAACCTTCAGAAAATGACCCTGATGGCCACACATGTGTTTATACCCACTGAAATATGAGCCTTGTCATAATTATTGTTAATTGAAAAGCACCTAGTGTTAATTATTAACTAATTACAGTAACCCTACAAATAGAAAACCCTTGTTATCTACATAATGAACTCGCCCTGCTAATTTGTAGTGTTAGTTTTGTAGCTCGATCTGGCATTCATCTTTTTATCTTAATTGTGCGAGTAGGAGATTAATGTGATAGCACTTTTTTATCACACCGAGCCATAGCATATTAATTTTTTCTATGCGGTGAATAAAACAATTGTGAAAATGGTAAATGGTGCATTTATATAGCGCCTTTATCCAAGGCGCTTTACAAGGCACCTACAAGCACACTAGGAGCAATTAGGGCTTAAGTCACTGACTCTGGGGGAGCCCGGGTTCGAACCGGCAACCTGACGGTTGCTATCCAGCCACCGCCGCCCCTATCAAGAGAAACAAGAACCGTGGAATCCACATTACTATGTAAAAAAAGTGTGTACTGTATTATGTTTTTCATCCAATAAGATCTATTTGATCCCGTGGGGGAATTTCCGTTTTCAGCTTCACCCAGCTGATTGGGGGGGATAGTTGACTGATTGGGGTTAAAAGTCCCTCTCTTTCTCAGGAACACCTCAACACGTAATACCGGGTCTCGAACCCAGGACCTGCTGTCTGACCTATGGTATGGAAAGAGTCATTCCAGGGAGCTGTTTCCTGTCCCTAATGGACAATATGACAGTGTGACAGCAGATATACAGCACTAATAGTCATATCTATACCTGTGTATACCTTAGGGGCAAAATGAATGTCTTGTACGTACGGATGGAAATAAACGTGGGGAAGCAGCATTTAGTTTGTATGCACCACATATCTGGATATCTCTGAGTTACTTTTCTTTTTTTCTTTTTCTTTCTCTTCTGCACTGTAATGGTATCTGTTCATTTTACTTATTTTGTGTTACGTGCATCCTGATCATCCTATAATGCCATTTTATAATTGTGTTTCCTTTGCTTGATGTTCTGTGTAAAGCACATAGAATTGCCTTGTGGAAATGGGCTGCTATACAAATAAAATTGCCTTGCCTTGCAGTACTGTATGTTTGGTAGATTGTGCAATACTTCTATTACAAATGCATTGTCCCTTAAGGAAAAAAACAAACTAACAGCCAGCTCCTCTCAGTTGTCGTTTTAAAGAAAAGGATAGAAAGTTACTGGAAGGAAAACAAACAAGATAGATATATCAAATATTCCTAATACAGTAGCGTAGGCTATATAGTACTATAAGCTGCATGGTTAAAAGTGCCAATTGAATAGACAGATAGAAGCAGATACATCCATCCATCCATCCATCTTCAACCGCTTATCCGTTGTCGGGTCACAGGGGCAACAGCTCCACCATAGAGCTCCAGAAGTCCCTGTCCCGAGCAACATGACTTCCTCCTGGGGTATCCATGAGACGGTCCAAGGACCGAGAGTCGATGTAATCCCTCCATCTGCACCTTCGTCAGCCCCAGGGTCTCCTCCCAGTGGGATGTGCATCGAGGACCTCCCTATAGGGAGACGCTCGAGAGGCATCCTAACCAGATGCCCAAACCACCTTAGCTGGCTCCTTTCCAGGCGAAGAAGCAGAGCCTCTACTCTGAGTCTCTCCCGCGTGGCCGAACTTCTCACCTGATCTCTAAGGGAGATGCCGGCCACCGTCTGAGAAAACTCATTTCGTCCGCTTGTATTCGCGACCATATTCTTTCGGTCATGACCCACACTTCATGACCATAGGTGAGAGTAGGAACGAAGATCGCTCTGTAAACAGGGAGCTTTGCGTTCTGGCTCTACTCTCTTTTCGTTACAACAGTGCGGTACAGCGACTGCAATACCGCCCCTGCCGCTCCGATTCTCTGGGCTGATCTCCTTCTCCGTCCTCCCATCACTCGTGAACAAGACCCCGAGATACTTAAACTCCTTTACCTGGGGTAATGCCTCAATCCCTACTTGGACTGCACAATCCACCGGTTTCCTGCTGAGAAGCAGATACAGTAACAGATATATAAATATACACAGAAGGTGCATCATTAAAAAGTCCATGTGACATTCTGTTCGATTTCTAATGGAGTGGTTGGGCATGTTGCGGTGTGCTTGTGTCTTGTTTTTCAGGTACTTACTGTAGCGTCTAGAACATATTGTGCAGTGTTTCAGTTGTGAATGCAAATTAAATCATTTTTTTGTTTATATAATGTTGTCAACTTTGCTTCCTTTCTCCCCAATCAAACTGTTGTTTTTGTTGTTGTTCGTATCCACATCTCCTGCTGAACTATTTTTGGGGACATAAGCAACATTGAAGGAAAAAAATATACCCTTCACATTTAGAGCTCATAAGGAGAAGAAATCTACCGAGTACTGAAAAAACAGGAAGCTTCTAGATCAGGGGTCCTCAACCTCTTTCAGGCCAAGGACCTAGTAGAGAGAGAGAGATGAAGCAGCGACCCCCATTACATATTATACATGTTATTGTGTTTTCACATATTCAACCATAAACACTTTATACTTTGTAAATTTGACCTTTGGTTCGGTACTTGGTCTGCTCTTTTTTCCCTCTACACCAAACCTCTTTGCTGAAAAAACTTCCCCCTAGACGGTGCAAGGCCAGCGAGTCGATGTAATCCCTTCATCTGGTCGTTGGTCTGCCCCGCAGGGTCTCCTCCCAGTGGGACGTGCATCGAGGACCTCCTAGGGAGACGTTCGAGAGGCATCCTAACCAGATGCCCCGAACCACCTGATCTTAATTCACCCCAGAATCACCGCCCGCTTTGAATGTTGTTCAATGATGTTGAATGCTGATGTTATCAGCCAGTATGGACATTTCAACATACTGCGTATACCATGAGTAGGCGACTAGGAAATGCAGACTGTGGTTAGTGTTACATTATCTCTTGAGGACCCCCTAGGGGTCCCGGACCCCTTGTTGAATCATGAATACTGGTTGCTAGAAGACATGGGGATTGGGGAAGCAACACTTTTCACAATTCTGCAAAAAATACTTTGCAAAGGATACTGTAGGTTGGGGGGAAAAAAACATGCCGTAATGAAAATTATTTTAGTGGCTGATTAATTGTATCCTGCTCATTCTATTAAGTTATGTGTTCTTCAAGCATGGGTGGGAATTGAAGTGCAAAAGATGGCTGACCACACCGTACCAATCCCTCCGTCTCATATCTACGTGTTATTAACAACGTACTGTACCGTAAAAGAGAACTGCAACACTATTAACTGTTCCAAATGTCCCAATTAATCCACTCAGGGACCTATAGGAAAAGCTTGACTTTTATCAGCAGTCGAATGATGATAATTTTGAAAGGAATACATTTGAATGGTTGCCGATGTTACATTATATCAAATTTAAAGTTAATCCTTATTGGGTTTGGTATCGGATCAGGTTCAACAATGACCCCCAACCCCAATTACTGACATCCTAGATTCATCATGGTGTCCTGGTGAGACGATGATTGAGTAATGTAGAAAATGTAGATAATCAAGGACAGGGACGTGCCCAGTGCCCACATAGACGTCAAAGGGGGCTTCAGCCCCTGCCCTATTACCCGTCTGTAAAACAACTGCCCTTTCCCTAGACCACAAATGCAGGATTTACTATGGTCAAAGAAATGCGAATGCGCACATTTTCCCAAGTCTTCTGAACTTGAACACAGTATTTTGTGTTGAACAAATGTGTTTAGAAATCCATGTCGTGATCTACAAGCTCTCAACGCGCCGCAGGGCGACGCGCTGAGAGCTTGTAGATCAGATATTTTTGCTATTTATGTCCAAAAGTGCCCTCTTACGGGATTTCAGCCCCTGCCCCTCTAACACTCTGTGCACGTCCCTGATCAGAATTGGGTTTCTGCCTGTTATCTAGAAACACAACAAAGCTAGCTTATTCTGGCAAATGTTAAACCATTGGGGATTAATGTAATGGGTTTAGTAGTTCCACAGAAGCAGTGTGGAAAAAGTACTGACATTAACTTACGGTAAGTTCAAGTATCAATTCCACAATCTAGAAATACTCAGTTAGTCAATCAAAAGTATATACAGCCATACAGGCCTATTTCAATGTACTATAAGAGTAAAAGTACTCCATTATGCGGAATGAAAATAGCGGATCTGCAAACTCACTCAGTTGGAGTAGGAGTAAAGATTTATAGAAAACCCTCAGCATTGTAGTTAAAGGGGCATTCCACCCATGTTCAACATTTTACATCATTAATATACCAACAACCTATATAGTTGTTGTGTGGAAATAATAAAAAGGTTACCCCATTCTGTGTTTCCTAGAAATGGAGGTCTGAAAAAAATCATTAACATGGTGAATCACATCTTGATGATGTCATGAAGATGTGATTCACAATGACTGTCTCAGACTGCATTTGAGCTTGCATGTCTTGAGGTTGTGGGAAGGGTTGCTTAAGTGACTTAAGTTGTGCCCATGGCAGTGGCAGGCCGTAACCTTTATGTATATGCACGATCACTGCAAATCTGCACACGTGTGCGGTATATTAATGACATAGTAAAATGTTGAAAATGGGTGCGAATGCCCCTTTAAGTACAGTACTTGAATACACATTTTACTTAGTTAGTTATTACACCACTGAACAGAAGGTATCATAATAAGTGACTTCCTTTTCCCAGTGAAAGCCGCCGGTGCTGGCAGTCGCTCTCTCCAGCATCCTTAACCTCTCCTGGGATAATACCAAGAGGTCATCATAATAATTGAGAGGTTTCTTGCCAAAAGTACATCCTGAGCCAGCCACAACAACAAGAGCAACACGACTTTGGGCTATACTTGCAGTTCATGGGTCAAACACTAATGCAATTTAGCAGAGAGAGAGAGAGAGAGAGAGAGAGAGAGAGAGAGAGAGAGAGAGAGGCTACTGAAAGATGGACACAGGGTCGACCGTTCAGTCAGGGCCAGGGGCTAGAGCTAGACAGATCGAGGAAGATGAAGACACGTTCGTTCCGACATGACTGCAAAAAAAATCTCCAAATATTTGAACCCCTCCTCATCCTGTTTCCTGTGTCTGCTTAAAGCATAACATTTGATTTGGAGGAGAGGAGCGGTGACACCCATCATGCAGACAACAATTCGCACGCGGCTTTCCTACCGTTGTTTTAATTAACATTTCTGTAACACTTTCGGAAATGTGCTTCTTGCTGGTTGCTAGTCTGGAACTTCTTAGTTGAGGTTTTATTTCCAAGGGGTGGTTACAAACAGATTCCAATGTCACAGCAAAAAAGTCTCACTTCTTTGAATAGTGGGCTCTGATTGGTCCCTCACAAATTTGGGCTCAGGGAAATATAATTTCAACTTTCAACTTGGCCCCTTCTTCCACCCACAAAAGAACACAATCTGTTATCAGCTCATTTTACAACTTTACAACAATCCATTGGAATAAGAAGTCTCCAATCAGACAAACTGAATAATTGCAGGATATAAGACAAAATATTCAACAGTCTCTCATCAGACTTTTCTGCTGTATATTCAACGTTTGGAATTCACACACACATGGCTGCAGGCGGAGTAACAAATATATTACTACGGTAAAATGGTAATATATTACAATAATATTACCATTTTGGCAGAGTAATGTCGTTACTTTACTTTTACTGGAAAAAGCAATAATATTACAGTAATAAATAATATACTAATATGTAATTCGTTACTGCCCAACACTGCTATAGGGACGCACTGGAACCCCCTTCAAGGACCTCTGCGCGTCCTTGGAACCCCACTTTGAGGACCAACTGAGTTTAAGGAATCTTATATTAGACGTGCTCCCAAAAGCACAAGGATATGATTAGAGTCGCTGAGCATGCTCTTTGATAGCGGCAGAAACAACACCGTTTTTCAGGCCCTTGTGAAAATCCCAAACTTCCCCCTGCTGCCAGCACATTCTTCACAGTCCGCCGTGCACATGGTACAGCGGTGGTAATGACGCCACATGCTGCGCTGCGTGTCATTAAAGTAGCGAAAGCAGCCTCGTGCTCTGGGCTTTTATGGGGATGTTAAAGCGGTTTGAAGAGGCTCTCTCATCACCTTGTGTGGTCAAAGCAAGGCAGCCAGTCATGGAAGAAACGTTATAGCACGCTCGCTCATTTCAACAAACCTGTCAGCTCTCTGACACTTTAAATCAAGACAAACCACCAATGATGACATCGGTGTTAATTATTCAGTAGTGGGGAAAGTACTCTCTTTTTACTGAAGTAGGTATTGTCATCGTCATCGTCATCATCATCATCATCATCATCATCATCATCATCATCATCATCATCATCATCATCATCATCATCATCATCATCATCATCATTTTATTTAGCTCACGAACATGGTCACATGTTTTGGAGCACAGAATTCGTAAAAGTATACAAAGTATACAATACAATACACAATATACATACAACATAAATCAAAGATGTCTTTCTCTATATGTACAGAGGTATAGAACTTTTTTCAGAAAAGCACCCAATTTATATATTACTTTTTGTTTTTCAGATTTTAGCAATGAAATTAGTTTGGGCATAGATGGGTATTTGTAGAAGTAGGTTGGCAGGTGTTTTTGTCTGAAGTTCATAATACTACTATTCTTGCATTCCAGCACAACATGATACACACATCTCCAATTTTGGCTTAATACGGCTCAATACGGCAATGCCAAAATACAAAATAAATATATGCTTACCAAAATGTATACTTAAAGTACCAAAAGTAAAAGCATGCAGACATTATGGCATTTATTCACAAGGTACATATTTGTATGAAATGTATTAAAATCTTTTGAAAAAAAAGGCAAAGTTTAAATAGGGTGGTTAATTGATGTTTCGTAATAATAACTCAAATCTACAAAGTGACTAGTACTACATTTTACAAATAATTGTAGTGTGGAGTAATAGTTGGCTACAATATTGCCTCTGAGATGCATTGGGGTAGAAGTTAAAGTAGGCTATTGCAAATTGGAAATACTCAGGTAAAGTAATTAAGAGTAACTCAAAATTCTCCTTAAGTAGCCTACTAGCTGTACTTGAGTAAATGTATTTTCCACCACTGAATACAGCACACAATTATCTTTCCACACAAGGGTTGTTGGTATGCCTCTGATCCTATAGATCAGTGGTTTTGGTTTTCAACCCTTTTCATATCAGGGCCCATTATTCATTCAGCATTTGATTGGAGCCACTGACGGAACCGTACCATTTGATGAGATGTAGCCTTGTAGAGACAGAACTAAAGAATATTTTGTTATCGTTGAATAAGAGCTGAGAGATAACAGGAAAACATCAATCAAAATTACAGTTTTTCTACATTCTCTATTGTGTAGACCTCTTGTAAATTAAGTAATTCTTCTTCTTTTCGTGTCTTTGAAGCATGTGGTTAGATGACAGTTTCCCATTTCTTTACACAGTCTTTTGCATTACTGTTGAACTCTGCAAGATCTTTTAAGCTGCAAGGGTTGGGTAGTAGAGGGCAGACAAGGCAGTGCTTAACAACAAAATAACTCTTGAGGGTGTAAAATGAAACCAAATGGACCCGTTATGGTCCATTTGGTTTCGTTTTACACTCTCAAGAGTTAGATCTCTTAAGGGTCCATTATTTAGCTGGGGTCCGGGACCACCTGGAATGCCCTCCAAGACCACTGGTGGTCCGCGACTCCCGACTCCCCAGACCACTGGTTGAAGATCACTGTCCTATAGAATGATGACCGTTTCTATGCATTTGATGTATTGCCTCATGTTTATACCTTGCTTACTGTAAAGCCATATTCATATTCTACACAACATGACATCATGCCACAGTGGTCACCGCTTTGGTGCTCAGCTCTTCACCGGAAACTGGACTATGAATAGGTCTTATATAAGTCGCTATGGATTAACAGCGTCTGATAAATGCCTAAATTGTAAATTATACTTGATAACAAAGGGAATATTGGTTAAAAGGTTTGTTGAATATTTAACATCCACACATTTGTTCTGTCTGGCTTCATGCCATAGGGGGGCGTTGTGCGGCAAAAGTAGCCCATGTAGTAAAAGTTCCAGGAAGTGACCACTGGTAGAAAGTTCCAGGAAGTGAGGTACCAGGAACATCTATAAACATTTCTAATCATTCTAGAAACATTCCAGGAAGTTGAGGCAGTCAGCGATTTCATTTTGGCCATGAAAGAATGTTTGGTGTTGTTTTACAACGAGTCAACGACTAGTACATTGTAATCCAAATCAGAACTTTGAACCAGTGAATTATAGCGTGTTCGATAAACTTTAATTCCTAAATAAGGGCAGCTTGGTCAAATTTAAGAAGATATTCTGGATGGTGGATATTATGACATGAAACAGAACAACGGAATCTCCTGGGGCCTCCTGTCATAGAAGTTGGGTGAGTGAGGGGAACATATTTTTGTCTTTTTATGCGATGCATTGCTATTGTCTTTTTGGAGTTTGAGGACAACCTGCTTTTTGCACTATTCGTTTTTGTTGTTTTCATTGGGGTCATTTTAGGAACATTAAGGGAACTCTTCTTTCATGAACTGAAGATCATATATGGGACAAAGGATTCAGGATTGGATATTTTTCTGTTCATTTGTATTTTGAACATCAATGCACATGTACAGGACCTTTTGTTTGTTTAATATAACTCAATTTATTGTTCTGCTCAGGGACGTGCACAGAGTGTTAGAGGGGCAGGGGCTGAAATCCCGCACTTTTGGACAAAAATATCAGATCTACAAGCTCACAACACGTCGCACTGCGACGTGTTGTGAGCTTGTAGTACAGCTATTTTCGGGGTGCAACCCAGCACTCTTTGGCTAGTAGAGATGCATTGTAATGACATGGATTTTATAAACAAATTTGTCCAATGCCAAATGCTGCGTTCAAGTTCAGGAGACTTCAGGGGAAAAAAAGCAATTCTCCTGAATGCTGGCATGGAAAGGAGGGGCATTTAGCATTTCTTTCCCCACAGTAAATGCTGCATTCATGGTCTGGAAAGGGCAGTTGTTTTACAGACGGGTAAAAGGGCAGGGGGCCCCTTTGATATCTATGTGTGCCCGTCGCTGGTTCTGCTTGTTGTTATAACCATGTTAACTTAACGCAGTCACCCAGCTGTGGTAGTGCGCGGCTTCTGTACAATAAGCTGTTGAGATATTGATCACTGCTTTGTTCTCGTGTGGAAGGAAGGGGTGATGATAATCCTACTGTAGTAGATCGGCAGTTGAGACTCTAGGGAGAGACTTCCAAAGCCAGAGGCATGTTGTTTCTGTCGGGCAGAAACCTCTTATCTCCATATTCTAACTTTTTTTGTGGTTTTCCCTAAGTTAACATCCTGCCCACTTGATCATGCTGCAGCGTCACACAAAAAGCATCGCAAGAAGAAACGTCTACAAGCTTTAAACGGCATTGTGTTTTGAGCTTTTAGATCTGCTACTTTGCTACTTTTGAATTTGAATCCTGAACGGTAACAGTTTTGGACATATGAGGTTTCAAACCGAGAGAGACAATAATGTGCTGTCAGCAGCATTTCTACGGAACAATCTATGTAGGCCAGATAGATATGAAAGCTATCTGTAGTTAACTGACTATGAGAGGGCATAATTAATGAATGTTTATGTGTGTATGCTGTCAAGAGCCAAAGTTTATATCATAGTCTGCTTCTTTGTGGCTGCATTAATGTTTTGATTTCTGGAAACGTCAAAGCTGTTTCTCAGTGTAGTTGACGATGACTGACTGTCATCATGGGATGAAATACAAGGAAACTGCTGGAGATCCAGGTTCGTTTATGTGTTCAGTGGTGCACACAACTGGGAGAATCTTTGTGGGCATGTTTGACTGCTTTGCAGTCTGACTGAAGGGGAAATAATCAACACCCCTCAACAGATCGTACAGCATTCTCCTCCACACATTGCTTTATTGAGTAAACAATGGCGAGCGTAATTAAAAACAGGCACACGTTTCTCTCAAGTCCTCCTCGCAATGGTCTTGGGTTCCCTGGTTTTATCATCTGAACAACCCAGATTCGGCACTAACAAAGGACTAAATTCATTTCGCTCCTATGCCACGGAAATGTGGAACGCCATACCATCAGTCATTAAGACATAAGAATCCCATGACTCCTTCAGAACCACTCTCAAAGGGCACCTACGGTTGGCTGCAATTCGAAACTGGCCTCCGTAAAAAATGGTTCCCCCACCCACCCCCTTTTCCCCTATTTGTATAATTTTCTTTTCCCTTTTACCTCCACTATGATTTCCTTTACAGAAGTGATTATTTGCACATCCAATTGTTTTGATGAAATGAACATGGTGGACCCTATCTATTATGCAAGTGAAAACATGTGGATATGTGTACATGTGAGCTAAGTTTCACTTTCACTTCTCAGGAATGACCCATACGTTTCACTTTCACTTCTCAGGAATGACATCCGCACACACTTACACACGTCACACTTCTACCTGTCTCACCTCTATACCTGTCTCACCTATCTACCTTCCTCACACCTCTACCTGTCTCACACCTCTACATGTCTCACACCTCCACCTGCCTCACACCTCTACCTGTCTCACACCTCTACCTGTCTCTCACCTCTGCCTGTCTCACCCCACTACATGTCTCAACATCTACCTGTCTTACCTCACTATGTGTCTCACCTCTACCTGTCTCACCTCTCTACCTGTCTGGCCGCGGGGTGCTAGGATTCTAATAATAATAATAATAATAATAATAATAATAGCTTGAATTTATATAGCGCCTTTCATGAACCCAAGGACGCTTTACAAAATGTAACAACAACAATAACAACTAAATGCCATAAGCCTGAGAGAATAAGTGTCTTTTCAAGGCAGCCTTAAAATAGTCCAGTGTTGGAGCATGGCCAATCTCTATTGGGAGAGAGTTCCACAGGGTGGGGGTTGCCACACTGAATTCTCGGTCCCCGAAGGTTCGCTTGACCAGCTTAGGGACTGAGAGGAGGTCCAAGTTTGTGGACCACAGGTTCGGTTAACAGGATGTTTCTAGTTGTAGAAATACTTTATCGTGTCGTCCACTCACTGCTAACAGTATTGTATTGAGGTGTGCCTGAAAAGTACTGTATTGTATTGAGTTGTGTTTGGAATGTACTGTAAACCTCCAAACTGTTAATAACATTTTCAATCATTCAATCAAACATGCCAGACAGCAGGCCAGAATATCCTGTATGAATGGGCATGCATTTGAGCTCGCATGTCTTGAGGTTGTGGGAAGGGTTTGCAAAGTGACTTAAGTTGTGCCCGTGGCAGTGGCAGGCCGTAACCCTGTGGTATTTATATATATGCACCATCACTGCAAATCTGCACGTGCAGCATAATAGCTTACTTTTTGTTATTGAAATGCACATGTGTGCACAAGCGTAGTCAGTCACATACAGTGTTTCTTGCTGTTGCCTATAGCGTGAATGAAAACTACCACGGCTGTGTTTGTGAGGATCCAACATTTTCACTTTCAATATTATTTTATTATACTATTTTATTTATTCAAGGGTGCTTCTTCTCTATATCATTATTTGTAATTTTGGAAAGAGGCCAGGGTATATTCAAACGCATAGCATACCATATTTGTTACAAAACATGACAACGAAGAACAGAAAACAGGTGATCCGGGCACTCTGACATTTTCAAGAGGAGAACAGACTTTATTAATTAAAATGCCAACATGTTTCGACTATCACGTCTTCTTCAGGGAATATCTCACCAGCGACATTTGTTTTCTCCGTGAGCACCTGTTCATTCTGCTTTTAAACTGTATTTGTTGTTCCCACTATACACAAACTATTTATATCCACGCTATTTCTGGGCAAATAGGAAGGCACTTTGTGATATGTGAACTGTTCCTATATCCTATACAGGATATCATTTCACCGCCATGCACTTGTGCGATGCATCATGTAGCATGTTGTTCTAAATATAGCACGGTGAATGTTGCAGCAAACAGACTCTCAACAATGTGACTGATGCACAAACAAGGAGTCAAGGGATTCGCATGTCTTAATGACTATAGGCGTTCCACATTTTGTTAAATTAAGCGAACACATTTACCTTAGTCCCTTGTTTGTGCCGAATCTGGGTTGCACATGGTACATGTTGAACTCGCTCTGGTGTTGTGGGTGTGTACTTCGTTGATATTAAGGAAGTATTTAGACAGGTACATGCAGGGTATCTTGGTGGTCTATATCGAATCTTGTGGACCAGACCCATTGCGAGATGCTGTACTCTGTCGTCAACCCTAAGCCATTCCAGCCTGTCAAAGTGGGCGAGGGTGAGGTGGGTTCGCGGGGGTGAGGCCAAGTAATAGTATTTTGAAAACAACACCCACCGCATTTATTAGAAGGTCAATATCAGTCACCAGAACCATGGGAAGGGTGCTTTTGATTAATCTAACATGGTTACAATGTAGTGTGAAGCTACAATGGGTTTATAGGAACGGGTGGCGTGTCTGAATATCAAATATCAAAATACTGAATCAAGTAACGTAAAAACTGTCCAGAGTGCTCACAAAAGTCTACGTTAAAATGACCCAAAACATGTTTGGAATCCTTTTAAATCTACAGTAGCTATAGGGGTTATATAGGGGATATTATTATGTTAAATGTGGCCCCAAATGTACAGCATATCCCGACAAGGGCATGAGCATCTGTCATCTGTTTTGTGTGTGAAATGTAATATTGTAATCAGATTAAAATACACAAAGAAGACAGCTCTCCCAACAACACAGCCCTCATTCACTGCTGCGGACTGCGGTGGTTTCACCATTGTTATTATTTAACCGGAGGCCGATATACTTCTGTAACAAAAAAATATGTATAGCTAGGCTATATTGTATCAGTGGCTGTTAGTTTAATTACAGAGAAAAGAGTTTGTGCTGTTCGTTTTTAACTGAATAGTGATTCTTCAAACTTTTTCATGTCAAGGCCCCAGGCTGCCCGACCGCCATCTTTGTTCCAGGGAGTCAGGGTGGAACCCTCCCCTCCCAGACTCATGTGACATGCCAGCAGCGTGTATATCTGCTATGTTTGAAATAGTGTAAAATAATGGTTAAAGTGGTTAAAATAATTAAAAAAAGAATAGAAAGTTTTAATGTGTTAAACTGGCCAGTCGGGGGTAAAAGAAACCCCTTATCTGAAAGTATTTTTTATAAATGCAAATGTATTCGGTGTACGGGGGCTCGGCTAGCTAGCCCACAGTTCTCAGTAAATGTTATCACTTTGAATGTAGCTCCACTCGTCCTTGATATGTGATTTTTTTTCTTCTTTTTAATCTTTGAAAGTGAAACCCCAGCATTTAGAAATGTTAATTTCTTTTTGGGTGGGTGAGCGGCACATGAATTGGGTAGCCTACTGTGGAGAACGTGTCCCTCGTTACAACGTTTCTTAATGAAAGCCGTGTGCAATAATGTGTGTGGGCTGGCTTACAGCGCAGCGCTGGACCGTGCACAAACGCAGCCACGCACGCATGGCATACAATATGTGCACTCATATGCAGCACCTATAATATAATGTGTGCGCACATACAAAGTTTCATGTTACACACACACGCACGCACGCACGCACGCACGCACACACGCACACCCATAGGCGTCCCATAGGATAGAAAGAAAACCCATTGCCAAACTGGCTGTTTGGTTTAGCAGATGTTTGCCGTCTGGCTATAAGCTAAAGCTAAGCTGATGCCATTCATGTCCGCCTGTACGGTACAGCCTATACGCTACAGTATGTGCATGTTTATATTATAACCCATCACTGATTTCGGAAAGGAATATATACATATTGGCCAGATAATGGCGTGCAATATTGCCCAGGGCTTAATTTCCTATTCAAAGCATCCTGGAGAGAGAGTGACTTGTATGATCCAAATGAAAACTAATTGCTCCATGGTTATATGAATACCAATGATGTCATGAATATGTATGATGTTGGGGTATTCCTTCGTATATATACTGTATATATATATGCACACCGCCCATCACGCTTCGTCATCGTCGTTTAATTCTGTTCATATTTACCATATTCAAAAGGAAGTATTCAACATTTTTCAAGCACTTTTTGTAGATTTTTCACAAATTGTTCAAAAGTAATTGTGAGCTACTGAGCTTGTATATCTGCTATTTGTCGAATGGTGAACGCTAAAATCTAAATTGACAGATTTAGAATGGGTGAAGTAATTTCAAATACGAATCATGATGTTAAGCACGTATGCAGTAGGTAGCAGGCAAGCAATCTTAAATGCAATGCACCGGAAATATTGCACCGCAACAGTTGCAGCAGATATTGTATAATAACTGCAGAAAAATAGGCCTACTTATAAAGATTTGATACTTTAAAGCCCTCTAGTAAACTATAGCTGGATCTGGAGTTCGGCTGTTGAAAATAGCCAATCTTCAAGCACGATTGCGACATGATGCAGATTGTAGATCTGGGAGAAAAAAGCTTGATTGATTGATTGATTGAATGCTTATTATGCTGAAAGGATAACAGAAAGCCCCAGGGGCTTGTTTCCATTGTACTTTAAGTATTGGTGCCAATACATTTGCACTTTTACTCAATACACTTTTGAATACAAGACTATATTACTTAACTATTACAGAACTGAGTATGTTTAGATTGTGGGATAATTGCTATACTTTTACTTTTAGTAAAAATCTGAGTAGGCTGCACCAGTGCTACAGTAGTAGTATAGTGCACTCAACCTTGGGGTAAAGATCCTAAAATATTTGCCTGCATGCTTGTGGTTTGTCTTTTCATTCCGCTCGAAGGTCTTCGTTCACATTTTAACTGCTCGGATCTGGACCTGGGTATGTTCACTGGTGCCTTGAAGGAACCCGCGGGCCGGGTCCTGTTAGCGGAAATCTTTTTACCTAGAACAATATGTGACTTTAACCGACCCAAACTGAACCTGTCTGTGCGCAAAGAGGACCGCGTTTGTTTGATGTTCAGGCCGTGGGAACGCGGCGGTAGCCGTATATTCTGTAATGACACTTTAACGTCGCTTGCGTTCTCACACAGATGGTTCTTATTCCTGGCTGGGGTCTCGGGTGACAGCTTTAAAGAATGTGTACAACACCAGAGGGTAACATGTGTGGTGAGCCCCATGCCGACTGTATTTCAGTCAACGAAGTGGGCCAGTCGATGAGGGGTGTTAGCTTCACGTGGCTGGGTTTCTGTCATGACAAACTGTCGGCTTTTCTTTCGAGTGCCTTTGATGATGGTCCAATGAGTTCTACAACAAATTAACTCAGTGCATTTTATATTAGTATCCTTCCTGTATGTATACAAGCGCTATACTATATTATGTTGGTTCCCTTTGCTGTCGAGTGGATCAGGGGGTAGAGTGGCCACTTGGGAACCGGAAGGCTCTCGGTTCGATCCTCTGGGCTCCCCCAGAGTTAGTGCAGCAGAAGTGTCCTTGATCAAGATGCTGAACCCCTAATTGATGGAGATGAGCAGGTTGGTTGGTGCCTTGCATGGTTTCCTCTCCACCAACAGTGTGTGTAATGTAATGCACAAATGCACCATTTACCAAAACAATGTTGCACATAAGCTAATCATCTGGGGATCATCTGGGCTGGGGACCCCCCAAAATAAGTTGCCCAAAATAAATGGGAAGCACTGTTTTCCATGCAAAAGAGGGGATCCTTACCCATAACAATGAGCCTGCAACCCCAAAATAGGCCCTGACCCGCTGTTTGGGAAACAATCTACATATGCGCTATAAACCACTGTTTCCCCACATCAGAATAACCTTCTGCTGTTTATTATATAAATATATCTAGACAATATACTGTATACCCATAGGAGGCCTTAGCTATGTTTCACCAGTTGCAATTGAAACAGGCCTCAACCCTCAGGGGGCCTCCAAGCTCCGACTGATCGTCAAGCATCAGGCATGTGACTCATGCCTGACGCTTGACGATCACCATGGCCCTCTCTCTTTCTGTTAAGTTACGCTTATTCCCGGTTAATAACCAGCATGGTAAAATGTGCGGTATTGGGAGGAAAGGGGAGACACTTTACTGTGAAGGAACGACAGGATGAGGAGAGGTGTTGATGGCTGCACGCGATATTGAACAGTCAAAACGCCTGTATCAACAGAATACATTTGTCATAGGTATATGGGGGCCTCATAATTGGTCTTGAAACAGGCCTCCAGACTCCTAAGGCCACCCCTGCATATACCGGTATTATGTTTTAATTATGTTTTAATGGAATTCCAAACGCACCTCAAACCACATCTGTTTAGGCAGGCATACGACTGACCTCTGTTGTTTTCTGCGGCAAGCTATGCCTTAGTTTTGTTTTAACCTTTAACTGTGTTTTGTATTGTACTGTTTTTACCCAGTGTACGGCGACCTTGAGTGTCCTGTGTAGTGGTGATAGGGAGTTTTCTTGTAGATTTATATCGGTGGTAATTATACCTTATTGATTAAGAGTCAAAATCAACCTGGATTTAGAGAGGGGCACCATTTACAATGCTTAGAAATAAGCACAAGACCACCAATTGTGTTTCAGTTCAACATATCTACGAAATATCTGAAGGGAAGAGATCTTTAAATTCATAGCCCTCTTTACCTTGCATGTGTGTCAACAAAACCAGTAAGTTTCAACTTGAGCAATGATCAGAACAATGTTTAAACCAAAGGAACCATTTTATTTGTCTAAGCTAGACAAACTCACACAAAAATGGATCACAGAAATTAAACAAGAGTTCCTACAGAGTTTAAATAATGATATATAGATAATAGACAATGTCCCTTGCCATGAACAATCTAACAGATGTAATCGCTACAACCTGATGCTGATCTTTGGGGCGTGGCATGAGAGACAAGCTTTTGTCGTCTGTCTTCTTTGGAGAGAGAGAGAGAGAGCATGGGTACGGGAGGCAGCGGCGGGCACCGAGCTGATGTCGTCGCGTGGGGTTCACGCTAGGCCTGGGATAGCCTGGGATCGTCCCCTGACCGTCTCTGGTCAGAGCACAGGAATGGCAGGCCTCGTCCTCCTCAGGTTCTCTCTCCCTCTCCCATCTGCTTCTCGTCTGTTGTTTCTCCTTTCCTTTTGGACCTCTGTCTGCCTCCTCTTCGCTGTCTCTCAGGCTATATGTAAGGATGCGCGGTTGTTGGAATGCGATCACATGGTTCAGTTTGAACTTGGATGGAGACATC
>OOFJ01133194.1:0-17094 GCA_900323375.1 Benthosema glaciale | reverse complement strand
CATCGGCCACGCCATGATCGAGAAGCTCTACAAGTACAGCTCGGGCCGCAAGCAGTTCACCGTCATCCCCACCAAGACCGTGTCGGTCAGCGTCGACGCCATGACCATCCACAACCACCTGTGGCACGTCAAGAGGCCCGGCAGCGCCAGGAGGAAGGTGCCTAAACACGATCACCCCGCATCGCTGCTGCCTTGCTAACGGAACCGCTGTTAACTTGGGACCGGACCCCGATTGATTGTTTGTTGGCTGGCATCGGACCAGTGGTTCTCAAATGTTTTTTGGATTTTTTTTTTCATTACAAGGACCCGCATAACTCTGAGAGGGTCCATTTGGTTCCATTTGTACGCTCTCAGAGTTACAGTTTGACCTGTAAGGGTCCATTTGGAACCCCCTCAAGGAACCCTGAGGCCCCATGGGCCGCACTTTGAGAACCACTGGATTAAACTCGCGCGTTTGTGTGTGTGATATACGAAGGACAGACATACATACATACATAGAGAATCCTGGAATTTATAGATACATTTTATTTGCATGTGGCACTTTTACGTTTGAAGTTTTATTTTGTTCTGAATTTAGTCTTAAGTATTGTAGTTTGGCACTACATACCTTCCACAATAGCCTCTGGGTCCTACGGTATGAAAGGCCCACCGTAACTGAGTGTGTTACCATCTGGGAATGGAAAGGTCGCTGGCTCGACCCCTGTTTCCGCCAAGTCTGTGACGAAGTGGCCCTAAGCAAGACACTGTAACTGCGTGTTCTCTCCTCTGCGTCATCAGGGCCCATACCTTAGGCAGGGTTGGCGAAAGGGCCTTTCTGTGTGGAGTTTGCATGTTCTCCCTGTGTCCACCTAGGGTAGGTACCCTCACAAAAAAACATGCAGTAATCCTGGTCTCTATACTGCCACCAGCTGATCAGCCTGATGGAGGGGGAAAGGAACTGGTTGGAATAACGTGTTCCTTCCACGAGCTACATCCTACCTGGGGAAACTCCCCCCTGTCAGGTTATAAAAAAGTGGCCTGCTCATTCCTCATGCATTGGAGGAAGCATGAGCTCAGTTCGGAACTCTCCCCAGGTTGGGAGAGGGAGAGTAGCACCCAGGATTACAGTTTAGGCAATTGGCACCAGGAGAAAAAAATGGGTTACAAAATCATGAAAAACACATACACCGTAACTTCTCCCCAGATGCAGTACTAAAATAATCCAATGCTCCTAATGGTTAAGACGGGTTCAATGCAGACGACAAGATTTGTGCAACTGTACTGTAGCAAATACTAAAGGGGACTAAATTATTATTACACTACTGAAA
This sequence comes from Benthosema glaciale, assembly GCA_900323375.1. Classification (NCBI taxonomy): domain Eukaryota; kingdom Metazoa; phylum Chordata; class Actinopteri; order Myctophiformes; family Myctophidae; genus Benthosema; species Benthosema glaciale. Next base: position 15,787 of record OOFJ01133194.1, on the reverse strand, counting down.
AGAGACTACTGACATGTCAGGCATTACTGTAGGATCCATTCAAATGATTTTAAGGTTCCAGTCTAGCAAAAAAATTAAAAGTATCCTGCTGCAGCTGGCTAGGATTTGTCTCTTCACAGGGACTTTGTTTATTTATTCTGTTATTTACCAGTGGATTACTACTGGGCTGACCATGGTTTCACTGCTGTTTTACCCATTCAAGTATTGGATGGTGGTAAAGACTCTTATGGTAATATCAAATGCTGTTTCTTTTGTTTGATTTTTTTTTATGTACAATGAGACACAATCACTTCACCACAATCTTTCTGTCTATGATCCTGGTGTCCCTCAATCTCCACATAATTGTACATTTTGTCCGTTCAGAAAAATATGCATTTATCACAAACGGAAAACACATAGACCCCTCCAGCCCTCCTCCTGTCATACACAGTATTTGTTAGGTTTTTAGTACCAGCAGTAGAGGAAAAAGTACTAAATTCCTTTACTTAATAAGTAAAAATATCAATACTGCAATGTTCGTTACAAACCGATCAAATCAAACAAATCACTATGTACTTTCTGGCATTGACAGCCAATACATCCAAACAGAAAAGACCTATCTGCTTGTATTAAACTACCTTAAACTCAACATTGCAGCTGTACGGAAAGCTTGAATTATCCTCTATCTGCAATGTTTTTTTTTTCATAAAAATCCACCAGACATGTAATGAGCTACTTTCTTTCAAGAAATTGCGTGCAGGTGTCAAAGTTTGGAAGCGCTTGTTTTCAATAATCGGCCTGCTGCCTCCTGCACTATGTGCAATTTATAAACAGGTGGTACGCTGGCAGGACCATTGAGTAATTTCTCCAACAACAGCTTCCAAACTTCCAACACTCCATGCTGCTCAATGTTTTGCCACTCAGACTAGATGAGGGGGCGTGTCCTGGTGGAAAAGTGATGCATGTGCAATGCATACTCTTTATTGAGAGGTCTTCCTGCTAAAACAGTTATGAGCTATTGAAACTTTGGAAGGACCAACATTTTTACTAAACTGACAAGACCCACTGAGGACAAAGGGAGAGAAGGCCAACAGATCATATCAGCTTTTTTTTTTCTTCTTTTTTTTTTTAAGTCACCAAGGATATCCCTGATTGAATTTGTGATATACAAACATCCCCAGATACTGTATGTAATGTAAACTCTTTCTATAACATTTCTGAAGGGAGGGTGTGAACAGAGCAGTTTTTAAGGAGACAGATGGGTAGGAAGGAACCCACATTGTCCACAGTGTTTATGAAGCGGTGTTAATGTGTCTTCTTGGAGTGGTCATATACAATACGTGTTACTTGTACAGCTTGTTCAGAAGGAAACGTTCATAGTGACACAATGTCAATGTCTTTAGGAGGACAAGAGGCGCCATTATTTATTTCACAAACGCAGAAATTGCTTGGAAGCTCAACGCATTACGCTGTACCTTTACAATAGTGCATTATGCTATGTTCATTTGAATATACTGTATTGTGTATGATACGTTACGGAGTCAGACAATAATACACTGGCCCGGTACATTTACTACTACTATTTACTGGAGCTGGGCCGAGCAAAAATAAAAGTTCTTCAAGTTCCGTTTTTAACCACGTTAAACCCTGGCGTCCCTATTTTGGGATTTGGGCATGTCCTCATAGGCAAAAACAAATCTCAAATATTAGCCTGGCAGGACATGTATGCTGTGGACCTCGTAGGCTTACAATGGTGTTGCTCGGCGAAAAAAGCAGATTCACAAGCTCACAGCGAGTCGCATGTAGGCCTGTCACAATTATTAAATAATCGCCTTGAGATAATCTTTCAAAAATAGCAGAAATAGCTGATCTAAAACAAGTAGATCAACTATATCCGCTATATTGTATTTTTTATTTATTTTTTGGAAAGAAGAAATTATAAAAAAGGTTAAATGTGTCCATGATTTCGTTGCCCTGTGCAATTTGCGATTACAAAGCCTAAAAGCAATTACTTGTTTAATCGTGACAGGCCTACTTGTAGATTGGATATTTTCGCCGTATATGATGGCGTCAGGCCTATAAGTGGTTTAAAGCGTGGTATAACGTGACTGTGAATCAATGGCATCCAACGTGCTGCTGTAGACACAGACACAATGCACATTCTATCAGTCTGACAGCACCGGACCCACTACCTGCACTGCAGCTTCTACAAGGTGTGGGAACCTGACTGCACAATTACTTGATATATATATATATATACAGTATATATGTTTTGCTGCATTTTGTACATTTTTTTTGAGTAGCATTTCATTTGTAAATACTGTACAATTTATGTTTACTAAACAAAAGTTGGCACTATTTTTTTAGTTTTATTTCGTTTAGGCTTTCAGGTGTGTTTTTTTATTGTTATTATAATTTCGATGTGTTGAATCATGTTTTATTTTGAAGCAAAATGAAATGTAATAAATGCTTCTACTGCTGAACTAATACATATGGTTACTCTCTCGTTGCAGGGTTTTTGAGTGGTGCAACCACTCCAAGCCCTTAGCTCACGTATGTATGTTTAGCGTATCAACAGGGGGCACTGTTTCTCCAATGCACCACTCAGTTCACACGTTGTGTGTGGTTTTTATTTGACAAAGTTGGAGATATTCATCCCCTTGACACGATACATTTAATTAGTTGTGTTACAAAGTTTGTTCAAAATGCATTTATTGGGGAATTGCAGACTCTATGCTCTTGCAGTGAAACAGAAATTATGGAAACTTAACGTGATTGTGAACATATACATTTTTGCTGCGCTTGCAATGTATGCACAGTCCTTCATTTGGTTATGAAAAATATTGGGCTTGTTAATCAAAAATTTTACTTGACATGGAAACGTGTGAGAATCACTGGTTTAAACAGCATTAGGAAACACGGCCAAATAAGTAACTACACTTTAGAAATTAGCCCAAAACAACGCAACGAACTACCAATATTTACAAGCAACTTTACAGAAACGCAAGCCCAACGTCGCTTATAATAAACAGACGTCATGGCAACAGTGTTTGCAGTGAATCAGTCCGCTCCCTCTGTGGTGACCGTAGCCACTGCCAGCACGTAGTAGGGCCCCTCCCGGAGGTAGGTCTTCAGACGCAGGTAATACTGGCTGCCCAGCACCGCGGCCGCACTCGCCGAGCTCACCAGCGCCCCCACCAGTTCAAACTTGGCATCCTTTGCCTCCTTGGTCTTTCCCGACGAGCGGTCCACAACGAACTCCATGAAACCCGGCGTGGAGATCATCAGTCGCTGGCCCCACGGCTGAGGAGCGATCGCCTGCAACGCGCACACACACACACACACACATACAGTACACACAGACGCGCGCGCACACACAAAGACTGTTATGGTTGATGCAGATTGATTAAGGATGAATGCCTCATTTGGTGTAATAAAGGACAAAAGAAAATCTAATTTAGGAGGATGAGAAAAAAAAACGCAAAAAACGCATCACATTGCGACTATACCCATTTGTTTGTCACAGATCAATTTTGAATGGGTTATGACTCGAGATAAAAGTTATCCCATTTCTTTTAACTACATTTAAAAATATATATACATTTCCAAAGATTTTTTTTTATATTCTTTTTGTAATTGATTTTATATGTTAAAAAAAGAAAAACAAATGTTATGTAACAAACAAATAGTTACACGCTCACAGTGTGCCGTGTTGTGCGTCTGCTATTGTCACTGGTTTGGGTCCCGGGCAAACGTCTAAACTCTCTTTTGGGTCTTGACCTGAATGGGGTCCTTGAGGGAGTTCCAGAGGGGCACCAGCTAAATGATAGTTACACTATAATTTATCATCACACAAATGGACCTTAACAGGTCCATTTGGTTCCATTTGTACACTCAGAGTTACATTAACTTTGATTTTACAGCACACATTGGGGTCCTAGAGATAGAAATGGAGGACCGTAGCCTAATTCAGGTCAAACTGGGGGTCATTGAAATCAAAATGGTTGAAAATCACTGCTACAACTGTGAAAATCTTCTCTTACGGGAGTCTGTGGGCTAATGAGTGTCAATTTGGGGGTCCTTGACATGAAAATGTTTGGGAACCACTGGTATATACAGTATAATGATAGCATGCGTGTGGGTATATACTCACAGTGAAGATGTTCAGTGCTGCACAGTGGAGCTCAGGGAAGGGCTGTGTGCTGATGTTACGGATCATCTCCATGGGATGAGCAGACAGGAGGAGGAACCAGGACTCTGTTAGAGCCAGCAGGTCCTCTGTCTGCTGCTCCACCTGCAGTAGAACACTCAGTTACAGTAAATGAGTAAATGGTACACAGATGGCAGAGGAACCCATGCAAGGCACCAACCTGCTCGTCGGGAGGTGAGTAGTTAGGGGTTCAGCAACGTGCTTGTTCAAGGACACTTCAACACTAACTCACGGGGAGCCCCTGTTTCAAACTGGGAACCTTCCGGGTGCCAAGCGGCCACTGCCGCTCATTCAAGCACAAGCTCACAACAATGTTTTCACAAAGCTTTCACAATGTTCGAAAAAAGAAAAGTTGAACAACATCAAGATATTAATAGATTAGTAGTAGTACTACATACCTAGGTACTGAAAAGCACATGAGGAACACTAATGAAATATGTTTATACACACACACACACACACACACACACCTGTAGACTGATCAGTTGAGCGATGGCTTCCAAGCAGCGAACTCTCATCTCCGTGGCTCCAGTTGAGGCCAGTTGACTCATTCTGGACAACACCGTCTTGAACTTCTCTCCTGAGGAAGGAATCATAATAGTCATGATACAGAATGACTTCAAAAACACTCAATGTTCTAAGACTTGGTCCGTGGCTCAAATTCCGAATAAATAATGGACCTTGATATGAAAAGGGTTGAAAACCATCGGTTTGCACACAATTCTATGTTGATGGTGAAACGATACATCCTTCAGCCTTAAATTGTAACCGCCATAAGACGGAGGTGGCCCCAAACAAACCTGTTTTTTGCAGGACTTGCTTGCCCTCCACGTTGGATCCCAGTAGACCCAGAGTGTCCAGCGCCACGCCGGTCATCACAGGGTCTGGATCCAGAGCCATCTCAAACACCTTGTTCTGGAAGGCTGGGTAGTGCTCACACACCTGCTGGGGGCTCTCCATTATGGCCAGTGTCCCAAAGAACTTCACCAAACCTAGAAGAGTGATATCATGCCCACAAGTTTGCAAATACATTCAAGACTGTAAATCTGTAATGGATAAAGCCTTGGCCTGGAAGAGAGGTCATCGGGTGGTGTGTTTCGACCCTTAACCACAACACTCTCCAGTTGGCGGGTCTGCAGTGATTGGTCAAATCACTGCCCCTCTTATCCCCTCTTATCCATACTTCCAGCTATTGGCATATGCCAGGGCCAACAGGAGGCTCTTTTTGCCTTCAGTGTTCTTGGGGGATTTGCAGGCAGGGACTATGGTTTGCTTCCTGCCTAGGGTCCTCCCTATGTCTCAACAGACTATAGTAAGTCTGTGCAGTGTGAATGTGTCCGTCCTTGTTCACATTTGGCCTTACCCCGGTTACATAATAGTCTGAATAAACGTGGAACGATATGAACGACCGACACTTTAACGTACCAATTTATGTTCAAATATATGTACCGGTATTATGTATGATAAATGTAAGATTTTCTCAATTCATTCACACACCGATGTAATGTTCGGGGGCTGTGACTCAATCAAATTAATATCCTTTTTTCTAAATTATTAGAGAATGTAATTCAAAACATCAGTAATCGGTGGTCGAACTCCTGTTAGAGACTAGGTACAGTGTGTGCGTGCCTGTGTGTGTGTGTGTGTGTGTGTGTGTGTGTGCGTGCACGGCGGTTCTTCAGGGAAGTTACTGTACTTTGTATATAGCTGTTTACCGCTATAAACCACATCATAGAATAGAATAGACTTTATTTGCCATTTGCCAAGTGCATAGTAAATCTTGGAGCGCAATCATTTCATTCAGTGTCTTACCAGGAAGGTAGAGAGAGGAGAATGATTCTGTGTCGGCTCCTCTGATCAGGTTAGAGATCTTGTCCATGGCACCCTGCTGGGTGAGGTACTGTCGCCCGTGTTTACTGTGGGCTAAGGTGGTCACCATCTCAATGGCTGTGGCCCTGAACGGAGCACAAATATCTATTATGCATTATTCGATGGTGATTAAAAGTACATTATCAAATGGGCGGTAGGGATATTCTTTCAATATTTCTGTGTGTTATTGTGTGTGTGTGTGTGTGTGTGTGTGTGTGTGTGTGTGTGTGTGTGTGTGTGTGTGTGTGTGTGTGTGTGTGTGTTACCTAATCAGTATATCATTTCCTGTTAATTCGTCCAGCAACTGAGAGATGATGTTGCTATTGGCACAATAGCCAAGAGAGATGGCCGAAACAGAAGATATGTCTATTACCAACTGCAAACACAAAGAGCAATGCATTTTAGGGTCTACATTTGTCAACTGTGTCAAGTCTATACACAATATAACCCTCTGTTAATTTAAGGGTGTGTTAAATCAGTGTTAGCGTGTTTGTTCAGTAACAGGGGTCTCCCTCCAGCTCTTAAAAATAAAATATATTTACAGGTCAGGACTCAGGACACAAATTTCATCCAATTATCAGAAATAACCAATACAGAATATGATAAACAAGTGATGAAACAAACAGAGAAATAAGCAGACAAAATCCATAACTGGGACACTACAAAGACTACAAAGATGATTTATGATCAGCTTCAGGCTTACACTGACTACAGTATAAGCCTGAAGCTGATGATAAATCATCTTTGTGGGGTTCCTTCTCCTAATTAATTAATGAATTAATTAAAATACTTTTGTGTTGCTCTAAATGACAACGATATCTCATAAACGGTGTACGCACCTCATATACTCTATATCTGAGAACGTCTCCTGCAGCCATGACGCGTTTGATCTCATTAAGCAGGTCGCTCCGAAACAAAGCGTCTAATCCAGCCTTGGAATGACTCAGTTTGGAAAGAGAGCCAATTGCCTAGAAAACAAACACACACACACACACACACACACGCACACGCACACGCACACGCACACGCACACGCGCACACACACACATACACACACACACACACACTTCATAAATTAAGGCCCTATTTTATACTTAATCACAACACATCGGAGGGAGTTGTGAGCTTGTAGGATTGTCCATCAAGTGTTAAGAGTTTATGACTAAATAATAACTACAGTACATTGGATCCTTTGGAACACTTCTGGCCATTCTTTTCCATTTTATGAAGCTGACAATGCAGATATGCCATACGTATATTGTGCAGCAGAAATATTTGTTCTCTTTTGTTCAGTGTCTCACATACAGTATATACAGTACAGTCTGATAGTCACCTCTTTTGCAACAGATATCTCTTCACTCTTAATGCAGTGGATGACTTCACGCACAATGTCGTGATTCTTGAGGATTTCAGTGACCGCCTCTGGATGCTCCATCATTCTGCTTATCTGAAATAATATAACCCCACAAACAACAACAAAATATTTTATCATAAATAATACCGTACATCTTCTCAAAATTGATTATCTAGTCTAGTGTGTGAAGCCTAATGTATCCCATTAAAACCTGGAAAGCATCCGTGCCATTTTAGTGTTGGCTATTCAAAAATAGCAGACATAAGCTCACAGTGTGACCTGCTATTTTTGAACATTTCTTTTAAAAATCTCTGCGACTAATACATATCATTATTGGGGTTTCTTGACAGGAACATTTTGAGAACCACTAAACCACTAAAGCAGTTTTTCAGAAAACAGTTTAGATTTAGAAGACATTACTTTGTAGAATTGGCCTTCGGTCTTAGCGAATCACACCTAATCATAGGACAGAGCCATTCATTCACTGTTCCAACCCTAACCTCCCACGGGGTACTCACCTAAACCTAACCTTAACCCGATCCCAACCCCCAATGCATCCCACGGGGCACTCACCTAAACCTAACCTTAACCCCACTCAACGCATGTAGGACTAACAGACCTTCGGAACAATGAACCTTAGGAACTATGGGCAGGCCCCTATTCAGTGTAGCGCGTGCATTGAAACGTACCTGTGTCAAAGCCAGTATCTTGACCGTTTTGTCCGGGTGGGCCAGGCCGGCCAGCAGCTCAGACTGCAGGTTCTGGGCCAGGTGCAGTGGGCTCAGCGCCAGCAGAATGCGACCCAGGATGGCCACACACAGCTCAGTCTGTTCTCTGTCGAACAAAAACTCATCATATCAACTTTGCGTGTCCTACAACTGTCCTGTCCTATACCATTGGTTCTCAAAGAGGGGTCTGGGGTCCACCAGGAGCTCTTGGGAGGGGTCCAGGCTAAATGATAATTAGGAGCCAAATGGACCATGGGTCTGTAACTCTGAGTGTGTTCAAATGGAAACAACTGGACGTCTGGACCTGTTAAATTTACTTTTGATTGTATAATACATTGGGATCCCAGAGATGTAAATGCCATTAAATGGGGGCCTGTGTAGCCTATTCTATTGCATATCAAACTGAGGGTCCTTGCAATTAAAATGGTTGAGAATCACGTAAAAATCTTCTCTTATGGGGTCCCTGGCTAGCTCTGGTCCATAGATAGCTCCACTTCTATGATTCTGCCTTGCAGCCATTCTAGGGCTACTGTCTATCACTGATGCTAACACATGCTAGCATGTATGAGTCAAAAAAACGTACCTTTCATTAGTGTACAAAAGGGAGAAGATGGCGTCGAGCCGCTGTCCACTGACAACGTTCCTCAGAGCGCTGAGAGGGATGGATAAAAGGGCCGTCTTCAGATTCTGCAGTTCTTCGATGGGATCTTCAATGCTGGAAATTTCCTCCAACAAGCTCTCTATGGAGGCCGCCATGTTGACTCAGTGTGTGCTTGTTGTTGTCATGTGTGCGTCCCACTGGTTTTCCTCCAGTTTGCATTCTAAATGTTGCATTACTGCCATCTACTGGACATAAAATGTAGAACTTTTCATGTAAAGATATGCCAGGCTCCAGGGAGTGGGACCCCATAAGAGAAGAGGTTCACGGCATAGCAATGCCTCAACCCGTTTAATTTCAAGGACCCCCCAGTTTGACATGCATATTAGTCAACAGAGCACCATTTAATGGCAGTTCTATGATTTCTGGGACCCCAATTTCTATTGTAAAATCAGTGTTAATTCAACTCTGAGAGTGTAGGCTACGCCTACACTCTACCCTCTGCACTCACAAAAAAAAATCATTAACATTGTGAAGTACATCTTGATACCATCATCAAGCTGTACTTCACAATGTTAATGATTTTTTTCAGACCTCTAGTTCTAGGCTACACAGAATGGGGGACCTTTTTATTATTAGAGTTAAACAACTCTAAGCTATATTAATAATGACATAGTAAAATGTTGAAAATGGGTATTGCTAGCTGCACTTAAACATATAACTAGTTGAGGCATTTCCACCTGGCTTTAGGGAAGACCTTCAACCTTTCCCCACACATCAGCAGGAAAGTGATCAAATCGCAATATCTTGGAAAATAATAATTTTGTTTGATCTGTGCGGCTGTATACACACAGCTGAAATTAATCGTATAATATACTGTAAACTATAATAGGTATTTTAGCATTGGACTACATAAGTCAGCCATCTGTGCTCTGTTGTAGTAGTCTACTCTGCACCTACACCATCCCAAGAACAAGCACAAGATAACTTTACTAAAGATGACAGGACAGTACTGTGATGTCCCGACCACAAGTTGTATAAATGATTAAATTAGGGATGTGCCGATGAGAAATTTTGGCCGATCTCGATATCCGATATAATTAATCGGTGTCATGGCCGATAACCGATATTACCGATTCGATATGATCTTATTCTGTATTGAAAGAAATATATAATAATTTTGTCCATTCTGAGAAATACATGTATCAGGGTGTCTGCACTGCAGGCTTAGGCAAGTGAAATTTAACTTTAATACCTTTATATTTAATATTGTGAGCTTATAGATCTATTCAAGCTGTTACTTTGGGCATGTTTATCTGTAAAGACACACCGATTAATGGGACCGATTAATTAATCGGGCTGATTGATACCGATTACCGATTAATCTAAAAAGAACGAAAATCGTCTGATACCGATGTGTTTGCCGATTAATCTCCCATCACTAGATTAAATGTCTGTATTTTGAAGACAATAATATAGTCAATATAAGCTAAAAAGGGGCTTGATCCTTGAAATTGCAATAATAATCATTCAAGGTTTTTCATGATCCTTAGGGTCTTCGAAATAACATAAACATTTTAATATATACATTTTGGATCATGATAAATTAAGGGGTTGAACGTAGGAGTACCATTGAAAACCTATATAGGCCTAAAGGCAAAAACTTGCCCAATTGTGAAAACGACTATGGCCTTGGCCACTATGGCCCAAGGAGTGTTTCACGTGCAAAACAAATGCTTGGATTGGGTTCAGAATAACCCCTAGTTTGACATGTCACATGCTACTTAAAGCATAATTCTAATTTGAAAATGTTGCCTTATATAGGTTTTCAATGGTATCCTAACGTTCAACCGCTGAATTTACCATGATCCAAAATGTATATAACTAGAGCGGTGCCCGGTGGGGCACTGTCCAGAGCCCGGACAGAGGCATTTTATGTACCTGGTCTCACTTATACAACTTCTCACTCCTACAGGAGAATACCAGCAAGAGTGAGGGGGACGTGTATGGGTATACGCGTGACATCATCACCATACCCGGAAGTTATGTGGGAATACCTACTGAGTGGCCCTCACAGCCCCTACATCCAAAGTCCTATCTGATTGTATTAAACAACGTTAAATGAGCTTAAACTAATTTTGCCATTCACTTTATGCATACCCTCGGTATAAGATGATAGTGGAAACACAAAATGCTGTGTGGCTTGGAAACGATGACAGGAGGCATGAGCTGGATGGAGGTGGTGGAGGAGGTGGCCTATGAGTAGTGTTATGATTCTCATTAGGTGCGGGGACACTTTCCCTTTAATGTCTCTCTCTAGGTCGTCCTCAGACGTGCCTTCCATCGTCGCTTCCAGTCATCCCGATTCTCCATACATCCGGCCAGCTCGTTGGTGCTCTGCACTCCTGCATCTTTCTTGAGCACATCCACATATGTTAGTATGGGACGTCCTCGTGATCGGTGCCCATGTGTTGATTCCCACAGCACCAGTTTGCTGGCTGTCAGCTCCTGGTGTCTTTGGCAGTGTCCTGCAAGTCGCATTCTCCTGGCTGCTATTTTGTCGCTCACCCTGAATATTCCAGCATACAGATTCTCATTGGTAACGTGTACTCTTGCTGATGTTGAGCACTACACGTAGCATTCTGGTGTAGCACCCGTCTAGAGCCTTCTACAGAGTTGGCTTCAGGGTCCAGCATTCACTGCCATATAGGAGAACAGACTCTACCGTCGCATAGAAGAAGCTGAGTTTGATTTGTCGGGGGAGGCTGGAGTTCCATACACTGGCCATACCGTTCAGGGCCCTCCATGCAAGTGCCTCCTGTTGTTGTGAGAGGTGGATGTGTGATCACCCCAGTTTTCTTGGCATTCAGCCAAAGGCCAACCTTGGAACACTCTGACTCCACTCTGCTCAAGAGCTCCTGAGCTTGCTCCATGTCGTTGGAGAGCAGGCTGATGGCATCCACAAAGTCTAGGTCTGTCAGGACTACTGCAGGGTGTCTTCTTGACCTCCTTGGTGTTATGGTGAGGCCAAGATCCTGCTCTCGTCCATTGATGGCTTTCCTGAATGCGTAGTCCAGGACTACACGCTCAGTAGTGTAGTGCAGTAATTTAGTCATTCCTGATTTCATCCCCAAGTTGGAAGGATTGGAGATAAAGCAATAGAGGCAAAGTTGAGATGGTTTGTGCAGAGGCGGCTTTAGAGGTATAGGGAGACGTCTGCTGAGGATGGAGCTGCCAGGCAAGAAGAGGATGTCCTGGAGGAGGTTTGTGGCGAAAGAGGCCATGCAGGTAGCTGGGGTGATTTAGGAAGAGGCAGAGAACAGCAACAGATGATTTGCTGTGGTGACCCCTGATTGAAATTAGCCAAAAGAACCGATTACAAAAAACGCAAAAAAGAGGTTCAGAGGTCTCTTCTTGAATATCCTCAATCTTTTCCATGCCTGGTTGTCATGTTTTCTTCTGTCTCGTCCACCTTCTGATTCTGGTGAATGACTTCTTACCGGGGAATGACTTCTTACTACGAGTCTCCTCTTTGGTGATGGTAGATGCCTCTTGAGCCAGAGGTTCATCCCGGGCTTGAGGTGAAGGAGGCGGATTGCTATTCTTTGATTTGTCAAGGAAACGCCTCATCAACCCCTTCACGAAATTGTCTGTTTTACCTTTCTTCCCGGTGGCGCCGGTGGCGGCCTCGGTTGACACGACGAGCTTGAGCATGTCCTCGACACTGCTGCCTGCCGTGTTTGGGTCCAGCGTGTGTTCGCACACGTCCGATATGAACTGATTCGCCCATTCGTTCTGTTCCTGCAGATCTTCCATCTGTTCTGCCATTCTCAGGACCTTGTCCTCCGTCGTCTTCATCCGGTCTGTGGTGTCTTCACTCGTGTCCTCTGCAGAGGAGGGAGAGGTACACCTCTCCCTCCTCTGCAGAAGAGGGAGAGATGAAGTTTCTGGCAGAGCCTGCCCCTGCCTTTCCCTGTCTCTAATCAGTTGGATCCTCTCATCCTCCCATGTGTCGATCTTCTTCGTCCTCTCCGCCTCTATGTTCCTGAGCCTCAATTCGATCCTCAGCAGCTTGGTCTTCAGCTCTTCGTTCTGCTGCTCCATGTGGGCCAACCTTGCGCACAAAGCCTCTTTTTGTGCGATTAGCTGGAGTCTCTCTTCCTCCCACAAGTCCTTCTCCTTGATGAAGACCTTGTTCATCTCCACCAGGGACGCCAGGAGTCTGTTCTCTTCTCTTGTCACTGCTTCCTGCCTGAAAACGTAACCGGCCACGCATGCCGCTGTCGCTGCCGCGACACCGCTGACAAAAGACTCCAAACTCATCGTGGATGATGACTAGTTGTCCACCACCACTGGTAAATGACATAATGCCATTTGTTGCTGAAGTTGCCAAATGGTCTTCTTAAAGGACTACTAAATGGTTAAGATGAGTACGTGGTGATGACATTGAGTGAGGATGACGTCATTATGTAGAATACATCAGGGGTTATATAATCTAAGGCCAGACTGGCCAGTGATTCTCTAACCTTTTCATGTAAGACCCCCAAGATGACGCTTATTTGCCTGCGGACCCCCATTTGAAAATATATGCCAGGGACCCCCATAAGAGAAGATGTTTACGGCTCTAGCAGTGATTTTCAATGTATTACATACATAGGCACACACACACACACACACACACACACACACTCTCTCTATCTCCTCCTGCTCTTCCATTCCTCTTATTGCAAATGTCGGGCAGAAACCTTGTATCTCCATATTTGTTTCCTTTTTGTTTAAAATAGTGCCCTACTTTGTACCAAAAATAGCTGATCTACAAGCTCGTCCTTCCTCTTCGATGTCTCCCGTTTGACTGATACCTATCCATTCAAACTCTAGACGGCCTAAATTAAGTTATTAGTGCTGCAGCCACGCTGGCGAAAACTACAGTTCTCAACAGGCCCGAAAATTAAGTCCCAACCCTACACTACCTGGGCCCTCATCAAACACTGTACACGCAACAGCTTGTGACTAATTGGTATCTACATTAGATCCATTAGAACACAGGTTCTTTCTTTTTTCCATTCTCCTGAAAAGTCACCGCTTGGGACATACAAGGTTTCGGCAGGACAGCGGCAGTTATCCTCTGTTGCCCAGGAGTTAATGGGAGTCACCTGGAAGAGAGAAACTGTTTGCTCAGATCAGCCCCACTCCTGTCAGCAGCTGATTGGATGGGAGGAAAGTGGAAACAGGTGTCAGCAGTGACAGGAACAGAACAGGGAGGAGTGGACCCACGAGGAGGACGTGACCAAGTTGATGAATTCTTCAGAGTACTGTACTGGTCGGCATGGGTCCTAAAATCCAGTGTTACAACAGACGCCATGATGAGTTCAGTGTTCAGGATTATGACTACAGTTAATTTAGTTACAAAAACACTAAATCTTTTTCCTTTTTACTGAATTATGTAATTGTAAACCGACCGAGAAAGGTGAAAAAGTACCAAGAATGAGGTAATTCTGTTGGATAAAAACAGAGAGTGGCGAGCACTAGAAGGATGGGAGGGAGAGAAAAAGATAGTAGAGAGAGAGAGCGTGTGTGTGTGTGTGTGTGTGTGTGTGTGTGTGTGTGTGTGTGGGGGGGAGGACATTCTGAGAGAGGAAATTAGAGCTATAATTTGAACTGGGCAACGAACAGCCTGAGGCAGTGCTAAATACATTAAGAGTTACAGAAGATCAGGAAATGCATTATTACCGTGGAGTGGGTAATATGTTACATGAAAAATTCATAATTGTCTAAACGCATATAGTCAATCATCAATGTTCATTTATAATAAGTCTGCAGCCTGCAAATGGTGAACTCGGGCATTTGGGTTTAATAGACAAAAGTTTGAAAGTGAACGCCCTCTTGGATGCTTCCATCAAGTGTCCTCTCTACTGGCCAAATCAACTTGATGTAATGACTCCTGAGTCCTACAGTACATATCGGCTGACCTTCCACTGGATTAAACAGCCTACAGTACACCATGTCTATCTCTTCACCAAAAATAGCAGATCTACAAGCTCACAATGTAACATCTCACATCACAATGTAGCATGGTGTGAGCTTGTAGATCGGCTATTCTTGGTGAATGGTGACCCCTGGGAATAGGGATGCTGGGGCTTAAGTGGTCGCCAAATATACTGAAAAAGGAAAACCTCTCGCACACTTGTCTTCAAATGCAGTAGAAGGGAACAGCTGTTCCCTTAATAAAAATGTTGAATGCATTTGAAGACAGTGAGTTTTCTCATTCCTCCTCCGACATGTATCGTAGGGGGAATGATTTCAATATTTAACATAATAGTCTACTTGCCCGAATGTGAACACAGGCATGTTGAGTACACCAAGGTTTTATGCTAGAAATGTTGAGTATGGGTCCCCAGCATGTAGAAACTGCCGGATGCTAACTTGCATATGTTGAGCAATTTTCAGAATTGGCATAATATGTGAAAATACCATACAACCTATATTAGGCAAAAAGGTTAAAATTTCATCAAGCTTTATGTAGCATGTGACATGTCTAACTAGGGGGTTTTCATGATGCTGAATCCATTCCAAGCATTAGTTTTGCTCAAAAAACACTGTGATCACAAATGTGCTTAGTCAGCACATTTGGGCAAGTGCTAGTGCTGTTTCTAGCCCAATGAGTGTGTTTTTTGAAAAACTAATGCCTGGAATGGATTCAGCATCATGAAAACCCCCTAGTTAGACATGTCACATGCTACATAAAGCATGATGATTTTTTCCCGCATTGGCCGGATGAGTAACCTCCAGTGGAGATCCTTCCTTCCAGAGCTTATCCTGCCGGCAGGTGCCTATGCCAGAAAAAACTGTTTTAGGATCCAGTCTAGGCGTATGCAAAGTCTCAACCTATGTATCTTAGATAGCATTTTTATGTAGACTTAGATAACAGTTTATCTAGACTTATAGCATTTCATGTAAACATAGCACTATATAGTGTATAATTATGCACAGTTTAATTAGCTTATATAGATTTCCTCCTGTCACGTTCTTAGCTTATGTATGTTTCACAT
>OOFJ01133189.1:0-13147 GCA_900323375.1 Benthosema glaciale | reverse complement strand
CCCCCCCCACCACCACCACCACCATCACTCAAATAATACATCATTTACATGGAAAATGAAATAATAATACATTTTTGAAAAATCACAGAAAAAAACTGACCCTCTCCCATGTTTTCTTTCGTTTTTCTCTTGTAGTTCTTCTCACTTTAAATCAAGGTCCCCACCCGCCTTTACTGAATTCCTTTCAGATTTATTTAATTTGAGGGGCGGTAGCCCTTCCTATGTCCAGCCTTGAGTGTTTGTCTAAAAACAAACATTGAAGACAAAAGTGAGGACGCAAATTGTGATTGGCCAGAATTAGATGATGTATGCTGATAAGAGCGCCCCTCACTTCATGCATGGTGTGATTTTTTTTATATAATCTTTTCCCATAGTAGGCCTACTGTATGTCATTAAATGTTCAGATGAATTGAAGGACCCCAAACAAAGCTTTCTTCTTGGCTTATAAATCCACTTAGATTTGACCTTGCGATTGAACTGTACTTGCCTGTGCTTTTTTCTGCAAACTGTTCAGTCAATAAGCATTCAGTCATTCGATCAATCAATCACTTCTTCTCATCAGGTTCTCGTGGGACAGATAGATTCCCATCTGCACCACTCAGCTCTCCACTGATGTGCTGCCTGCTGATGTTTCATTCAGTGAATGAACGGTCGGCTGACTGTAAAAGGGGAGGCAGGGCTGCTCCATTGGGCAATGATGAAGCGCCTCCCCTTATGGAAGCCTGGGTACCCGACTAGGCTACCTCCCCTTTAATCGCTGGCTGGCTGGCTTTCAATATTCTCTCGTAGTGGTTTAGTTGCTCTCACTTCTGTCTGCTGCACATCAGTTGGTTGTTTCTCGGCGCGGCGGCGGAACTCAGCGCTTTTCCCAGCTCTGCTGCATGCGCAAAGATCTATTCTGTGTGGAGGAGTGGACTGGGAGATCTGTTGTTTTCTTTCTATCTGTCGCTCTGCAAGAAACAGACAATTCAAATTGAAGGGTTCCTTTTTTGGGGGGTTTGTTTTCTAGTGTGCTTTTCCTTTGCCATCAACATGAAGGAACGCGGAGTAAAGCGCACTGGATCCAAAGTGGCTGAAGTAGTAGCCTACTGAATAAGGTTGGTGACAGATACAGTGGTACCATAGCAGCAGCGGGCGCAACATTAGTGGGATTTAAATGGGGGACTTGTTTGTTAGGTTTTTATGAGCTCTATCAGAACTTACACTTACGCTTTCATAGCTTTCCTTTCACTCTACTTTTACATGTATTTATGTTTTGCTTGTGACTGTCAAAATATTACTTTTCTAACTGCAGCTGAGACAAAACAAGTGGCAATGATATATTCTACTATTAGTAAAAAATAAAAAAAAACTGCCAGCTGTTTTGATTAATTAATACGCATGTTTAAGGTCGCTTTCGTTTTACTGCTTGGGCGTGTATGGTAATTATGTGGCACTTGGGTTTAAAGTCCAACCGTTAGTTGGAGTGTTATTGCTCCAGTAGTGTCAAAGACCAAGCCCAGCTGTTGACTGCAGAGTGTCTCCTGTTGTTGTGTTGTGGGTCCACTCCATAGGTGCATGTGGAATGTTATGGTACTGTGCATGTGTGGATCAGGATCAGTTGTCCTGCACAAACATTGGAATAGAAAGGACCAGTGGATGTTATAATAGAATATACATAACAGCTACTACACAATTGCCTACATTTTAATTCTTTGACTTGAGATATAACTGCTGGGCTTTAATTGGCACAAGAAAACATACGTTTACTTTACATTGCCAAAGCAAAAAAGTGGAACAATACAATCAAAACAAAATGTATGTACCATTATTTGAAAGTCGTGCAGGAATACACACATTCTTTAGGGTGGTTGTGTGTTACATTTGACCTGTTGGAAGTATGTGTCCCTGATGTCAAGGTACGGTAGGTAGAGTGTAGACAGATGGTTAGGAAATGTAGCTCAGTTTCCACTTCACGTGTGCACTCACAGTGGGTGCATAGTCTGCCTTCTCTCGGGAGACAGGTGAGCCTATGACAGCCTTTCTCAGTCGCAAGACTGTGCTCGATGCAGAGTCCATACCTAGTCAAGCTTTTTTCTTTGCTTTGGGTCGGTCCCAGTGCCCTGCAGGTATTCTGCCACAGTGTATTCTCTTCTCTGTTTAGGGCCAGATAGTAAAACATTTACTAACCTCTCTCACTCAGACAATCGGACACAATGTCAAGCGACCATAACCTTCTTCTTGCCTCTTATCTATCTGCAGCCTCTCTCTTTGACCTTCGTCCCGTCACCGTCACCGTCCTGGGAGTTCTACGCTGCCACCATGGCCAAGTGGCTCAAAGACTACCTGAGCTTCGGCAGCAGGAGGGTGCCTCCGCAGCCGCCCACGCCGGACTACACCGAGAGCGAGATCCTCAAGGCCTACCGGCTCCAGAAGAACCTGGACTTTGAGGACCCGTACGAGGACTCGCACGAGAGCCGCTTCCGGAGCGAGTCATCGTCGGGGGGCGCAACCACCGAGACCTCCTGCTCCTCCTCCGCCCTCCCGGCGTTCGGGTCTCCGCTGAAATCGGGCAGTTTGGACATGAAGTCGCCCAAACACCGACTCATCAAGGTGGACTCTCAGGAGCTGGGCCGCGCCAAGATCCTCCTCAGCTCCGTCTCACTGGAGGACCACCAGGAGCCCGTAAGAGTCCTCCTCGTGAACCACGACTGGCTTTTTATTTCTTTGCATTTAAAGGACCACTTTTCCACTTTTCCAAAATGGTGGAATTTTATCATGAACATTAGTGATGAGTTGACCAATTATATGAAGATAGGTGGAAAAGTGGTGAACTGGTCCTTTAAATGCAGGCTAAAGGAAAGTTGAAGCCGGGAATTTTAAATAAGTGTGTTTTTAAAATGAAAGGTCACGTGAATATATGGAGGGTGAATGTCGTCACACCGCCTGGTGTGGCGTGACAGGAGAGATTTTATGCACACAGAATGACGCTTCCCTACTTCTGGGGCCCCTTCCCTATTTCCTTCACAGGTGTTACCAATGATACTAACGGAGGTTCTGTTCCATTTAGCATGCAGAGTGGTTCTCAAACCATTTTGTTTATTTCAAGGACCCACATAACTCTGAGTGTACAAAATGGAACCCAAATGGACCTGTAAGGTTTCAGTTGTTATACAGTTACAGACCTGTACGGGCCATTTGGAACCCACTGGTGTAGCAGAGCGTTTCCAGTGAGCCAACATGCAACAATATCAGCAGCACCATGGCTCTTTTAACCAGTGTGGAGCCTTTATTAGTATTATCCGTAACACCCAAGTTCTTTCCAAAATGGCGTGTGTGCAGACAAACTTCAGCCACCCACACACACACCCACACACCCACCACCCTCCTCTCCATCACAAAGACGCCTTTATCGATTAGGCTCCTTAAGCAAAGTGACTGGTGACGTGTGTGTCACAAATCTGCACTGTGTCCCATAAATCACACATTAGGTCAGAAAGCGCCACATAAATTGGGCCGTCCTGGATGCTTAATGGAAGTAAGTGTTATTGATGGCTTTGGAACGGACCAATAATATGTCGGGAGGGGCGCCCAGTGGCCACACGGTTCCCCTGAGTTTTAGTAGTAGTCCTCCCATAAATAATGAAGGGGATTTGGTTTAGCAAGCTGAGCTGAGCAACGGTCCCATCATCCGAACACGTACATAGGGGGTGTGGGGCCATGCCTGTAGTGTAATGTAGTGTTGCATTGTGGATTCGTGGTGATATGTCAGGTGCCGTGCGTGGGCGTAATTTATGTCGCCGTGTTATTGGTGCCATCGGGAACCGCTAGCTGCCTCATCTTGGATGTATATGGTTGTGTGGGTTGTGGAAAACACAAGCACAGCTGCTGCGATGGGAACTGTGAAGTGAAAAAAAGAAAAAGGAGGAAGTGAGAGAGGGAGGGAGGGAGAGATATACACACACAAGAAGAGACAAAAGACAGAGATAGATAGAGCCTCGCCATGTGTTTCCTTTCCTTGGGATTTTGTCTTTCTAATTCATTCAACCCACATGCTGAGTATGTTAAGGCAGCATATTCCAGGGTTTTTTACTACCTTCGGTGCTGCTGTTAAATCCATGACTCTCTCTTTATCGTCTGGCCTGCCTCGGAAAATGCTACAAGTGCAAAAGTGGTGTCTGAAGTGCGTCGGACGGAGATGTGGTCTGGAGTTGTGTCGATAACCTCCTATGGCTCTCTCTCTCTACGGCTGCTCCGGCCTTCATGGTGCTGCTCATTAATTTCCCAGGGTCTGTCTGTGGGAACATCCATGGCTCTAATTAACATTGCAGATTCCCGCGCATCGATAAGCTGTTAACAGAACCCACCTGGGACTTGGATGTAATTTTCTGAGGGCGTCGTGTTGCATGTCTACAGGGATATCTGCGATGTGATTTTTGTGAGGGTGTGTTGTGTTGCATGCATGTCTACAGGGAATCTGTGATGTGATTTTTGTGAGGGTGTGTTGCATGTCTCTGGCAGGAGTTTGGCCAATATTACTCCAGTCCTCATCACTGGCGAAGCGCTTGTCTGTGTTATAAGGAGAAAGACAGAGGACAATACAGACAGACAACACACTGTGCGTGCGTGCGTGCGTGCGTGCGTGCGTGCGTGTGTGTGTGTGTGCGCAGTGTGCACGTGCGCAACCATATGGCTGCCTTTGTAGTTGATGCTGTGCCAGCTGACCAGTGCCTTCCTCCTGTGCTTGTATGGAGGAACAAATGGTCTCGACCAACTCACTCCTCTCTGCTGCTTCAGCCGGAAACGCAGTCATTTTCTGGCGTGCATGGCATGGCATGCAGTTCTCATTGGGGACTATTATCATGTATTGTAGATAGGCACATTTGAAATACTGTACATGTAATATATAATATTTTTGCTCTGATGGGCAGGGATGTGGTGTGTCAGCCTTGTGTTTTTCTGCC
Organism: Benthosema glaciale; assembly: GCA_900323375.1. Lineage (NCBI taxonomy): Eukaryota > Metazoa > Chordata > Actinopteri > Myctophiformes > Myctophidae > Benthosema > Benthosema glaciale. The sequence goes on along the minus strand of OOFJ01133189.1, from coordinate 8,204 downwards.
TGTTTAGTGAATAGCAGTCAATTAGAAAAGAGCCCACAATAAAAGTTCAATGTACAATAATCTCTTAACGACTAAACTAATGAGTTAGTTGCCGTATGTATGGGGTTTTTGTTTTTGTTTGTTAGATGACGTTTCCAGGCTTGATGAGCTATTGTGCATACACTGGGCAATGTTCCACTTAGTCACAGATGCACCGGAAAAACAGAATTGGCCGCAAGCATCCTTAAACATCCAGGTTGTAGGAGAAAAAATGAAGTAGTTCATTCTAAAATTACGAGAACTTCACAAAAAATAAATGTCTCTACATGTTGGGTGTGATAACGTGTATTTTCTTTTGTAATATTTTGTACCAAACTGGCTTGTGTCCCTTTTAGGTAGTTCCATCTGCACCGTTGGCGAGGGACACTGATTACTCAGATCCATTCGATGCCCGTCTGGATGCCCGAGCAGAGCCGGACCTTGGACACGTTCCCTGTGAGAACAACAGCTACATGGAGCCCTACGAGGCCCAGAGAGTCATTACAGGTGGGTGATGATTGGCTCTGGTTGATTAGTTCTCTCTTTTTATGGTTTATTTGTATATCTTTGACCCTTGTCTAATAGGCCCCTTTGGGAATAAAACAGGCCATTGCCAGCTTAATGGTTTGTCCCGGCACTCTTAATTTATTCACTTTGACCACTCATTTAAATAATTTGATTCGTAATTTCACCAATTGAACGCAAAAAGTGGTCCTCGGAGAGCAGCTCTCCGCCAGGTCGGGTAGGTTATCGTGACCTCCTGGTCGCGCTATAAAAGGTCAATGTAAAAAAGCGTGCCCTTTCGTCTTACGCCTTTGACGGCAATTGGATGTTCAAGATTCATGATTTGAGGCGTTTGTTCCAAAAGTGTGTTTTGCAAATTATCCACCTGCTGGTGGTGCTATAACAGGCCAAAGTGAAAAGGGTTGGATTCCTCGACCTAGTAGGAATGTGCATGCAAAAGTTAACGTAAATTGCACATAGGCTTCATGACTTGAGGCATAGGATGGAATATGAAATATCGGACAGATCCGTCATTATCACATGACTATAGAGAAAAATTAAATCTATTTATGAAGCGACTGCGAATAACATTTTGACCTCTGTCAACATTCTGAAAGCTCGGACTGTTAATGTTCTGATTCCGGGAAGAAAATACGATGCCCGTGATCAGCGCAGTTATGAAATTACATTGACGTTTTGGACAATAGTGGAGTTCTACTGTACGACTTCCTATTTATTCTGGCAAGATGGACCGTTCTTGTAAAGTAGACGAATGCCTTTTTCCATGCGGTCTTGGACCGTTTTGTAGGTTATGTTGAAAATGATATTACCGCTCCGACCCCTATATCCTTCCATCCTAATTTAGACTATATAAGTGGCACAATGGCGTGCGGATTTGACTGATTTGTAAGCTTTAGACCTTAGTCTCACAGCTCTGCCCTTTAGGAATGTCTCTCTATCCAGCGTCCCCTCTCTCTCCCCCACCCCCCTTCCTCCCGTGTCATTGTCTCCAATCCTCTCTAGCCTCAGACCCATCCATTTCCATTTGTCACTTCTGTTCTCTAACATCTCTATCTCCCCTCTGCCCCTGTCAGCCCCCGTCTAGTCATGTAGTGGAACCCCCCCTCCATCCCTCCCTCTCACTATTTACTCTCCATCTCGAGAACTCCTGTCGGCCCCAGAGGGAGTCTAGACAGCCCTATAATCTGCCTCTCTGGGACGTGTTGTTGGCCCTGCCCGCCTGTTTTGTCAGTGAGTGCTTTTTGTTGCCTTGCCTTCATTATGGTCAAACTAAGTTAACGGCACGTACGTACGTACAGGGGAGGAGGGCTGAAAGGTTTGATCGGCACATCCTCATTTCCCTTCTTGAGCCGGGAGGATCAACCGGTAATCTCTGAAACCCCCCCCTCGGTCCACTCACACTGCTGTTTTCACAGCAGTGATAACTGACCTTTTGTGTTGCGCACATCTCTTTGAAAGGCCGTGCCGGCTTTGAAGATAGATAGATAGATGGTCACTCTAGGTCACTCTAGATGTCTCTCTCTCTCTCTCTCTCTCTCTGTTTGTCTGTCTGTTATTGCTGTGGAATGGCAAACCTAGAGGTGGCTTAATTAAAAACCGAAACGAAACAGAAACAAAAAAGCAACAAAAAAACATTTGTACTGACTGACTCCCTGCTTCTATACTCGCTGTGTGTGACCGTGATTATTATGTTTGGTTAATGTAGATTGAAAACGTGGCTTTGAGCCACAATGTGATCTGAATTCTGAAATTGACACACGCACGCACGCACGCACGCACGCACGCACGCACGCACGCACGCACGCACGCACGCACGCACACTCTCTCCTGTCAAAGTCGGTCTCCCTGTTTGCCACCATCAACTTTCCCATCCATTATTGTCATGCGTTCTCCGTCTGGTTTCATTTCTCCTCCGCTGTTGTGTTCCAGCTCCTGGTTTGCGTTGTTGACACTGCGTGCGTGCGACGTGCGTGCATGCGTGTGCGCACGCTGCTGGTTAACACTGTGCAGTGTGTGCACGCTGCTGCTCCCATGCAGCCCAGCGCAGGTACAGAGCAGCGTTCGCTCCGTTCAGCCACACCGCCTCTCTCTGTCTCTGTGACTTAACATCAAACACTGACAGCACCCCAGCCACCACCACCACCACCACCTCCTCCCAGCATCTCTTCCCTGCTCCTGTTCTCTCATCACTCCTCCCCTCTTGTCCTCATCACCATGTCTTGTTCCATACCTCCTCCTCCCTCATCATCATCCTCTACCTGTTTACGACTCTCTCCTCCTCCTCTTTTTACCGTCTTTTCCCCCCCTCTCTTCCACAGCTCCTGCTCCTCTTCCTCCCCCCTCCTTCCCTCCCTCCTTCCATAACCCCAGGGCCTTTCCTCCAGGGCTTCCTCTCGCGGTCTCCATGGTGACAGCGGTGCCATCCAATAGCATGTGAAGGTTAAAGTTTGGCTCTGCCCTCCCTCTTAGCCGCTGAACCCTCCCATTTCTTTTTTTTTTTTTTTTTTTGCATTAGCGCTCTTTCCCTCTCACATGAGTGCACCTCGTCGTCAGCGGGGCCGCCCCGCAGGCTGTGTGGACACAAAAAAAAACTGCCTACTATTTCAATTTATTTCCCCTCTCCTTTGGTCTGATATTCAATATCCCATGATGTGCGTTTAATTTTTTAAAAGGGCGCATTTTGGAAACTCATGAACCCACTTCAAAGGGCCGATTTACTTACTGCTCCCACCGCAGCTGCTTGGCTCCCAAGATATCGATGTGCCTGTTGTTTGTTTTCAGAAACATTATCTGAATCTTATCTGTGGGCTTGTGTCAAGCTTCTTATCTGAAGGTCGCAATTGACTGACTCCACAGAACAGACTCCGTCGGGATCCATGTCTCGTTTTGGTACGCCCCGAGAATGTGTTAGCGAGGTAATGTGAATGCCCTGGCCAGCTGTGCTAGATTGCTGCTGTGATCAATCAATCAGTTAATCAAGCGGTACTTTACCAAGGTTACCAAGGCCCCTATTGTTTTCCTACAGTTTTTTTCCTTCTTCTGCCACTTTTTGCGGTTCTGTGGTGTCGCGCTCCACAAAATTCAGCAATATGGTAGAGGATTATGGGAAACTCTGACCTTTTAGATCATATCATATAATTCATACAATCATATAATTGGGAGAATTATATGATTGTATGAATTATATGATCCACTCCATTTTCATAAGCTTGTTAACCACTTCCCCCTTGAAATTGCATTAGCATTCATTTGTGCAGAAGAGTCTGGACCGTGCTAATGCATGGTTGGCTGCAGGAGTACAGCGTTAACAGACAAACCCTTCAGCCAATCAGCGTAACAAAAAACAGTGATGTCATCTCCGACTCCCAGTCTCCAACCAGACCGACTCGAGTCCTGTCTTATTGCTGCTTGCAGCTATATATATATTTCATGATTTATTTTACAGGTGTTTGCAGAGTGTAATGTGCTCAGCTCCTCTGGCAGCCTGTTCAGAGGTGAAGATCTATAACTAAATACTGCCTCTCTCTAGTTCTTTGTTCTCACCCAGGGAACAAATAAAAGTACAGTGCCAGAAGACCTGAGTGATCTACAGTACAGTAACTGGGAGGGGGAAATATATTCTGAAATTACTCTCCTTCTGGTCTTGGTCAGTTAGGCTACAGGTACCACAGCGCTACACCACGTACGCATTCTGAATCATCTCTAGCTTATTTTTAGCACCAAGTATATTGGTGAATATTGTAAGTATATTTGAGGTGCTGTCATTATAATCCCATGAGGGATTAAATAAAATAAATCATTAATTCATATAGCTTTCTTATATAGACCAGGATGCAGTGTAATTTCTTAGACTAGAGTGTTGCCCGTTGGGCACTGGCCTACTTGGAATGATGCAAGTTGGAAATGCATGCCCCACTTGGTTATTAGGCATGCGCAGCGACGGCTCCAGAAAATTGTGACTGGGGGTGCTATGGGGGTACTGGCGATTTCGAGGGGGGGCTAACGCATCTTCGTTTATATAGAAGTCAGTCAATTGGGCTTGTTTGGAGGGGGGGCTTAGGGGGGGCTAAGCCTCCACCAGAGGGCCTCTTGCCCCCCCCTGGAGCCGTCACTGGGCATGCGTCCATTTTATGCCCATATACAGTTCTTTGTCAGGCAATATGCAGACGTCAGAACATATCTGTGATCCATATATAGCTCCATATGAGCCTGGCAGTGTCCAGAGCCCAGGCAGAGACCTTTAGTGGCGGTTCTGGACAACCAAGGGTCCGACTGACTCGACACCGGGCACTGCACTCCCTGTGGGGGTGTGGAATGTGTCCACACCCCTTGTTGAATTTCAGGGGGGCGAATGGAACAGAGACTTGGTGCATTTATAGATATTGTTTTTTTATTTTATTCTTTTTATTTTTTTTATGTATACAATTCTTAAAACTGTTTGAAAATACTTTTTAATTTCAGGCGGGGAGGGTAAAGAACTGAAACCCAGAAATTGGCCATTTTATGCAAGTACTTTATGAGTCGTTTTCTGGTGGAAGACGGATTGAAAATGTCTTCTTCAGTTTCTGCCACATCGGCGCTACTATACCTTCGTATCAACGCTGAATTACCGGAACTGACTCTCAGCCACGCCTCCCAGGAGGAGGATGTCTTGCCTCAGGATCAGTTCTCACCTTCTCCGACACCTCCTCCTCCTCCGTGCCCATAGAACAACCCTGAGGTGTGGTCGCTGTGTCGATGAGCACAGAGGTATGATGATGACGTATGTGGTCTCTTCTGAGTGCACGATGGCACGTCAGGCAGTTGGTGTTGTTTACCCCACACTCTAGTCTATTCTGGTGCTTTCAATCCACACCCTCCATGCACAATCTCAGTGCGTGCGTGTGTGCGTGCGTGTGTCCGTGTGTGTGTGTGTGTGCCGTGCGTAATACATGGTTTTGCCGTGACAAAAGGCCCACCGATGGATATGATATAGTACTTTATTGTCAGTTCACACTGAAATGTGTCTTGCTTCCCAACAGCTTTGTATGCAAAACACATATACACACATTTGACATAGCACAACACAACCAGACAATGTTACATACATAAAGACTTGAAGACAAGAGCAATGTCCACCGCTTAGATTACCCCATGACTACAACTCTTGATTGAGCCTCGTGGACTGGTGAACAAAGGACCTCTTTAGTCTGACCTTCTTATACGCTGGGACAGCATATCTCCTTCCTGACGGCAGCAACCTATATTCTCCATTCAACACATGGCTAGTGTTTGAGGTGATATTCCTTGCTAACCTTAGGATGCTGTTATCATAAATGGATGTATAAAGTTTCTGAAGTGGTTGTCCAACAATCTTTGAACAAATGTTCAGTTGTTGCAGCAGTTGTGATCAACGCAAGTGCTTAGTTGGTAATGGTCCCTCTGTCTCATTGTCATCGAACAGAGCCTTGTGTTTTTCAAGCTTTTCTGAAAGATGAGATTGAGATAATTACAACATTGCATGTTGTCACTCTATCCATGGCCCATGTTGTCAAGGTGGTGTTGTAAACATTAACAAATGTGTCGAGTGCCGACCAGTTTTTCTTTGTAAACCCTCCCATTCATAGCTTGGCCGAGCATCGGGGAACTTACAGGGCTTGTTGTCACCTTTTAGTAACTCTTTCATAAGCCATTTTGTGTCATCCTTGAAGCAGCATTCATTACGGGTTCAAGCATGTAGGGCATGTTTTGTGCTTATTTGTCTCCTGCTGCGGGTGTGCAGATTTCCACAAGATGGTAATAGTCGGTACATTTTCCTACTGGAAGTTGTGTGCAATAGAAATATGACCCTGGCACGACGGGGGCCCTATAATTAAAGGTCAGTAGGGTCCTTGCTCTGCCCTATGGATCCTCTTTCCTCACTCCAACCGGAAGTACAAGTCGGTCCGCTATTTTGACGAACATGCCACAGTCTAGCATTGTTCCTGCTCCAAGGAGCTATAGGAGTTACGATTAGGAAGCATTACTGAAGAGCTATGAGCGAGGGAACAACAGTTTATCTTTGACATCGGCCCGCCCCATACGGCTGGCAACGTTATGTTTATGTTACGTGTGTGCGTGTGCATGCCCTCTAACCATAAGTTCACACTAGTTGTCTTTGTTATAGTTGCGTTGTGAAGTGGACTCTGCCATCCACTGGAGTTAGAGTAGTTACTGTAGTGCTTGTTGTGAACAGCACTTTAAGCTCCCCGTGAGTGTGTGTGTGTGTGTGTGTGTGTGGGTGTGCGTGGGATGGCTGATTTATACTGTGCATTGTTTAGTTTGACAGGTGTGTACTGTGTAGTCACACAAGACATTGTGTGTGTGCACTGGATTCGGTGATGGGATTAATTGTTGGGCTTGATGGATGAAGGCATCGCTTTGGCACTGTGTTGGTGGCAGTGTGTCTCTGTGGGTGGCCTCGAGTAGCTTCAAACAATGGCACTCTCCTGCTCACCTGAATGCTGGTTTGACCGTGGGGGGTAGGTAGGGTGAGCTGGGAGAGGTCTATTGTTCTTGATGGCATTGTTGTTTGATCCACATGTTCTCACTGTTTAACTTATTTATACACATTTATAACATATATCTATTGGACACTTTTATTGTAATATTTGGTTTGCACTGAAGAAAAGTAAAGCTTTTGTTTTTCGACGTGAGCCCTTTTATTGTGCGCGTCATTACAGTTTTATCTCCCAGGCTTGCGCCTGCCAGCTGATTGACTTATTGGGGGTCGGGTCGCTATCTGCTGCTCCGCCCACCATTCATATAAACACAACATCAGGGAGACTGATAATTCTTCCCTTCTCAAGGACGACGGATTCATTTCATACTTCACTTCAGAATTCAAAATGTTTTATTCAATTAATTCATCATCCACAGACAATACCCTCCCTCCTTTGGGAGACATGCAAAGCATACTCTCGCGGATTGATTATGTCCTATGTCTCTTCCAAAAGGCGAAAGAATGACTAAATTGTTCACCCTAGAGTCACAAAAAACATGCACTGTAAAGCAATGTAGGTCAAAACCTTTTAAATATATTTCCAACATAATTAACTAACAGTAGCCGATTTGGTTTCCTTACACTACATATTTGACCCACATTTTCCACAAAGGCATTATAGGGCTATATTTATTATTTAAACTTCATAAATTACGACTATACTGAGAAATGAACTTCCGCTCCCCGTGGTCATGGAAGCGCTGGAGAAGTGTGAGGAATGTTCCGCACAAATCTAATTTCTCTCAACAACAAAGTGAATGGAAAAACAACTATGCAAAACAAATTAACTTTGGCCAAACGATAATTGGAGGAGAGCACAGGGACTTCTCAACAGTCTGTGGTCATTGTCATGGGGAGATTCTCTGTGAGGGACCAAAATACGGGCAGCGCATACCATACTGTACTGTACTCCACCAGGGAGAGGCCACTTAACCTGTTGTTAAACTACAATCCAGACAGCTCCCATGCACGCACACACACACAAACACACACACACACACACACACACACACACACACACACACACACACACACTCGAGGGAGTGAGGGGGTGCCTTCACTCCCTCGAGTCGGTGCTGCTATCTGCATCGTGGATTGCTAAATATGAAGAAATAAAACTGAAAGAAAGAAAACATATTAC
>OOFJ01133188.1:0-10848 GCA_900323375.1 Benthosema glaciale | reverse complement strand
GGTGTGATATGTCTTGTTGACCCGCGTTGACCCAAGCGATTCAACGCATGGAATTCAATGGACCATATCACACCAAAGGGTCACCATGCAACTCCTAGCAACCGTTTGGACCCAAGGAGTTGCACGGTGACCCTTTGGTGTGAATAGGGCTTTAGGGTGCCGTGTCATTAGTCCGAAGGTTCATTGTTCTGAAATTACTAACCCTAACCTAAACATAACCACAAGCACGGGAGCAGCGCATGTTCTCCAATCTTAATGCATTTTCGCCAACCTTCTGGCATGTTCAGACTAACGGGCCTCATTCACATCTAGGACTCACTTGAATCTTCCGTGAATCCTCCACCTCTCTGTTTTGCAAGCTCCCAATTAATTTCCAATGGGAGTCACATGGTTTGAAGACTCAAAGGTGAGCCATGTGTTTCTCCTGCCCTCCTCCCCCGCATGGCTCACCTTTGAGTCTTCAAACCATGTGACTCCCATTGGAAATGAATTGGGAGCTTGCAAAACAGAGAAGTTGGAAGATTCAAGTGAGTCCTAGATGTGAATGAGGCCTTAGGATATACAGGTATGGGCAGTCCCTGTGTAAAGAGACCCTACTGGTTTACAAGCCGATGTCTTTGAGTGTTGTTTTTTGTGTTGATGTGTAGACCTTCTGTTACGCAAATATATTCCTGTCAGTTGTCTAGGCTGCAGTGGAAGGAACCAATGGTCTTATTGACTGCACCAGTGGATGTGTGACTGCTTAGCCATGGAGGACCGCAGGGCTAGATAAGTGAATTCCTCTCAGCTTAGGTGCTGGTATTGCACGATTTCCCTTCTGTCCTGAGAGAGAGGTAGGCAACTGTAGAAAGGTATACAGCACTATGTCCATTATATACTTTATAGTTTATACAGATTCTGAGTGCAGGACAAAGAGAAGGACCGAGTATAGTATCTCTCATCGCAGAGGCAAGTAGTACGTACCGCACCTCTCATCGCTACAGGCAATGAGGACTGAGTCCTGCATGCATTGCCTCCCATTGCAACCGGCCCATTTCTGCCACAAAAATAGAAATGAAGATAAATTTGCACGCAAACATTTCCAATATGTAATGTGAAATAATCAGCAAAGCAGACAGATTGCATGTTGTCCACCCTTCTTGCATGCATGCACACCGATTGGTCTGAACGTACGGTCTTACCCATGCAATGGGCTCTTCTCTGGATAACAGGCCAGCGCTTACCTTAGAGGAAAATCAATTCCATCTTTAATGAAGGGGAAACTTGCATATATACTCGCATGCATTTACCCTTTAAGCAGTTGAATCAATCACACTATGCAATTCTTTCATTATTTATTTATTTTTCTCTTTCTCTCATCTCTCTCTCTCTCTCTCTCTCTCTCTCTCTCTCTCTCTCTCTCTCTGGCTGCCTCCCTCTGCCTTGACGAATCAATTGACATGAATTAAATAGTTTGTTTGGCCTTAAGTCCCCATTTGCAAACCTCATGGTTTGTTATTCTTCCACATACAGCTACCTGTTGTGTGGTGACATCTTGCTTCAGGTATCAATAACTTCACTATACCAAAAACAAGACATTGTACCATTTGAAAAAAGAAAATAAGTATTGCATATGTGGGACAAGTGGGGAAACGGGACGTTATTCAAATATAGCGAAAATAGCAGATCTACAAGCTCAAAACACGTCGCACTGCGACGCATTTTGACCAACCAAAATCGGCTATTTTTGATACAACAGCACATGCAATGTGGTCTTCTGGAGTGAGTGTGGAAATATATTGGTCCTCTCCATTCTCCACCACTGCTTTAGCCTACAGGGGAAGAGCTTTACAAGAGAAAGACAACTAATTAGGGGACTAACTATTAGGGCATTTGAACAGGTGCGTGCCAGTCACAATGTGGGACAGGGTCTCAATTTGTGGGATGGCTGAAAAGTCTTGGAAATGAGGGACTGTCCCACGCGAAGAGGGACATCTGGTGCACCCTATCCACGACAAAGATTTGGAGGATTGCACAGTTCAACATCACCATGACAATTTTATCTTGCCACCCACTTGCCAAAGCAATGTCAAACCATGATGAACACACTCTGTTCCTGTTTCAGATTACATTGATGATCAAAGCGTAAAAATGGGAACATGTCCGCCGTCGACTGACCCAGATAACGGTGTGGGTGTTGAGTTGACAGCCATGGAAGAAGTACTCATATTTCTTCTTCTTTTTAACTTAAGTACAGTATACCCTATTGTAGAAATATAGTCTGTTACAACTACAAGTACAAGTTCTGTATTCAAACGTTACTTGAGTAAAAGTACAACATTGGCATCAATATATAGCCTACAGTACATAAAGTACCAAAAGCAAAAGTACAGTTGTTTTGTAATATTATTCAAGTAAATAGTACGGTAACTGAATTGTAGAAAAAGTACAATATTTGCCTTTGAGATGCAGTGAGGTAGAAGTGTAAACTTCTTAAATATACTCAAGTAGTAAAAACACCTTTAAAATTATTATAAGTACGGTAAATGTACATAGTTACTTTCCACAGGGATATGCCAGGCTCTCCATCTTCACACTCGTAGTGGCATAAAGTCTAGTTGTTCAACCGGGTGAAATATATCACTGCAACGTTTATACGCGCTTGGATGTATTTCAAACAACCACAACTTGGGAGTTGACGTGTTTGATGGTTGTCAGTACGTGCCAAAAACATAATCTGTCACTACTGTCAGGCATAAAACTTGTATCTCCATAATATTTCATCTATTTTACTTACTCGACAGCATGACAGCAACAGCAGTGAAAACACATGCACCGCTATGGGATGTGCTCATAGATGGGCTATTAAAACTTGGATGACTGAAGCAGATATCTGAAGTAGGTATAGGGCCAGGTACCACACAAGCTGACCTAACACATACTGGACGGGAACCCCTGTTGGTGTTTTAACCATTATGTTATGCTCTAGGCAGCTATTGAAAAGTAGAAGATCTACAAGCTTGTAAGTCTGCTATTTATCGTGAAAATGTAGCGCAAATCTTTGAATATATTCTTTCAGTGCAAGTTTTTAACTCAGATCTTTGCTTCTGGGGTGTCTCTGGAACAACATATTTTCAGATAGGGGTCGGTGGGCAATTTTTATATATTTTTAGTGGTCCTTGACATGAAAATGTTTGAGAACGACTGACATAGAAACATGGGTTTTCCAGAAAACTGCCTATTTAGAAGGCATTGTAGAATCGTCCTCCGGTCGAAATACCTTTTTTTCTCTGCAATGTTATTGGCTACTGTCTCCAGACGCATGAGAGTGTCTGGAGAGCGGCTGGCTCCACCCCCCAGGGGGGTAGAGGTCTTTGAAGTCTACTCCACTCCAACTCTAAATTCATATTTAGAAACTGTTTCAGATGAAAAACTAAAACAAAAAGCAGATGGCTTGAATAGAATATTTAGGAAAAGTCATGGAAGGTTTACCTTCTGGGAGCTTGATCACGGGCAAAGATAAACAACTTTAAAATCTCAAAATGGGTCAGAAAAGACCTCACAGACAGTGGACACTCAAGTGTTAAATAAATTAAATAAAAAGGTATTGGATATACGTCAGATGACTAAACAATAATCACATTGGAACAATGTTTAATTTTTTCCATTTCCTGAAAAGTATAATAATGGTTTTGGATCAAAGAGAGAAAGGGTGCATGAGGCAAGGTGAAGTAACTTGGGGGAACATATATAGTTTGTTGACTGGGGTCTCTCAGGGGTCTATCCTTGGCCCCTTCATTTTCTCCCAAATCTGTTTGCCAGTCTACATAAGACATAACTGTGCTATATATTTTCTCACATGTGTCCATAATAGAGATGCTAGGGTTCTAGTGGATAAAATGCTATTTCTTGTTGTTATTTTGTTAGACCAGTGTAACAGACTAAATAACAAAATGCTCTTCCTAATGTTCCGCCAATGTCCCATGTGAGTTCTAGTACCATCTGTATTGTCTGTTTTGTTGCCAATTACTTTGCACAGTATTTTCCACTCCTGCTGTTTAGTGTTTATGGTTATCAACAAGGCGTTCTCCAAGTTCATCCCACAGTGTGTTTTTAACTAGTAAAAAAAAAGAAAATATATATAAGAAAAGAAAAACAGGTTGTATAAAGTTCCCTCATAAATTATGCAACTTTATACAACTTTTTTTTATATATCTCTGGAAAAAATGCCTATTTACAATCCCCTGCTATACATTGCTGCGGGCAGAAAATTATTTAGTCATAATTATCTGCCCGCAGCAATGTACTGTAGCAGGGGATTGTAAATAAGGATTACCAGACAAACTCAACCATGCGTGCATGGATGTGTCTCCTATGATTTTGTGGTGTGGTAGGCAGGCCCACTGTTAGGGCCGAATCGTGTGTGTGCGGCGCACATACGTGTGTGTGTGTGATCAATTTACAATTTACAATTTAGGCATTTAGCAGACGCTCTTAATCCAGAACGACTTACATAAGCATGAACAAAATAAAAAGCATGGTAATACATCATACATACAAAGAAGTTAATGTGAATCAACCATAAGCTAAGAACATCACAGTAGAAAAGACTATACAGGCTTAATTATACTATGCATACATACTAACAGTGCTATGTTTACATGAAATGCTATAGGACTACATAAACTGCTATCTGAGTCTACATAAAAATGCTATCTAAGATACATAAGTCGAGCCTTTGCCTACGCCTGTAGGAGGTCGAGGCTAGGGCAAGTGCTACTGCAAGTGCTATGGGCTAAGATGGAGTCTGAAGAGGTGCGTTTTCAAACTGCGGCGGAAGATTGGGAGCGAATCTGCAGTTCTGATTGCAATGGGAAGTGCGTTCCATAGTTTTGGGGCCAGAAGGGAGAAGAGTTTGGGGCGTGTGGAACGTTGTCCAGGCGTTTTTAGCGAGGGTACTACCAGCTTCCCGTGTCGGCTGATCGGAGTGCTCGGCGGGGCTTGTAGGGTGCGATCAGAGTCAGACTTGCCAGATATGGCGGCGCCATACTTCTGGTTGCTTTGAATGCTAGCATCAGAGTTTTGTACTCTGTGCGGGCAGCATCAGATCAGTATAGGCTGCATGCCCCCAAAGAGATGATTAACTTTTCGGTTGAAAGGGTCAAGGTCCCAATCGAGAAATATATACAAGAGATCTTAGTGCAGGCAGGGTTTGCACCACCAGTGTCAGTTTAATTTATATTAAATATGTATTTTATTTATTTATTCAATTTTGCACAGCATTTACAGAAACCATGCTGTGTGTGGTTGAGGTCACCGACATGAGAAGGATTATCCTTGTGCATAATGCTGTCGTAACAATCGTGTTATCGAAGCAAAAAGCTGGAGCAAGGGTTTGTGTGTGGGTGAGTTCTGGCTCTAAGATGTTGTTTGCAGAATCCTCCTTGTGCTGGTAAGATTTAGTGATTAAGTGATGATGCCATTAACTTGTACTACGTACTGCAGGGGTGGGCAACTTTGACGATGGAGAGGGCCACTATATTTCCAGACTCACTCCAGAGGGCCACATGCGGTGCATATTACTGTTGTGGCAAAAATAGCCGATTTACAAGCTCAGAGCTTGTAGATCAGCTATTTTTTCTATATTTGAATTGAAACACTGAATTATTTTTTGCTTTTTTTTTTTTGAATCCTGAAAAGTAACCTTTTTTATTGAATTTCAAATGCAAGTTTTAGTTATGATTACGTTATGAACTAAATACAGTCATTAAGTACTAGTCATTTAATACTAGTCAATCATTACTTGTAATTAAAGCGGGTCAGGTTTTCATGTTTTAAATTGTAACGGCTGAAGTCAATAATATATCAGTATTCTCTGATATTGCCGCATGTGGCCTCCGGGCTGCCAGTTGCCCACCCCTGACGTACTGTACGTACTCACATACTGTACATACTCACATACTGTAGACACAGATAGCCTACATACTAATAAGATTGAGGTGTCTTCTATTTGGGGGCGATTTCAAGCTTTTATACTGTAGCTATAGTGGAGAGAGACGGGAAATGGCAGAGGAGAGAGAGATGGGGAAAGACGTGCAGCAAAGAGCAAAGGGCCTCGAGTCAGATTTGAACCTGGGGGCCAACTATGCGTTATGGTATGCATGCACAATTGCACAAGACTGTCTTAACCAACTCTCAACCTGGCATCCCTATTTTGGGCATGCCATTATAACTGAAAAAGAAAAAAAAAGAAAACAGGGGAATCTATCTGTCTTCTATCTTTGTATAATTGGATATTTTCAATACTTGTTTTTAGGGCTTAAGTGGTTAGTATAGGTGAGAGGAGGCAATCAAAGGTACTAGCCGCCGTAATAAAAATATTAATAGATTGTGTTCTAATCTTAAAATACAAGTGACAGATTCAGAGTTGTGAGTCTTCTTCAGACAAAAAGAACAACCACGTCAGGGTTGCCACGGTGATCCCCACTGTATTATCCTGATCCCTGCAGTCAGAAAGGAAGACAGATTTGTTTCTCAGTTGGATCAATTGCCAAATCTCCCACGGCGCTCTCCCTCTCATTTATCATCTCCACTCTGATTTCTGTTGGTGGAGGAGGGTGGAGGATGTATCCTCAGCCCAGCAGGGAGCTTTGTTGGATTCGTGTTGTGAGCTTGTATACCTGCTATTCTCTCATTTCCTTTGTCCTTTTTTTTTAACAGCTTGGCAAAGCTATCAATTAACAGACTTTGTCATTCTAGTCTAGTCATCAACTTTCTCACTTTCTCCCAGTTGGCTATAAAGGCCAGCCAATGAGGGGTCTTACTCAATGGCTTCCCATACTCTGAACCAAGCCCCCAGAACTGCGGTAGAACAGTAAAGCCATCGCCTGGTGGTCAAATCTGAGATGGCAAGATATCCGCATTTAAAACATCTGACCCCCCGCACACAAATGCAGACACAAAAGGGACAGATACAGCAGACACAGATGCACTTGTTTTCTTTATCGGTAAATTACAGTCTTTCCTCTCCTTACCAATTGGCTCCATGGCGCCCCCTGTGGGTTATTTATTTTGTCTTCCGCCGCCTTATTCAGACAAACATTTAGGTCATGAGAGGGAGAAGCAGGTGCAACTCCAGCCTTGAACCAGAATCATTCCAGGACATTTCAATGATGTGGTCGAAGCACCATCTGGTCACCTACCAGCAGGCAATTGTTCTGGGTGATTTGACCTTATTGTGGACCGGACAATAAAGTCTGGTCCGCCGGTATATATAGAGGGCCAACAACACCGGCCCCCTACCGGGAATCAAATCAGGGACGCGGCGATTAGCAAACGGTTGACACTCTCACACATCACACTATGAAAGCGCCTCACACCTACTATAGCGTAGGTGTATTTTTCTTCCCTAGTGTCACTGTGTTAGGACAAGACTTGTGCTTTGTGATTACAGCTCAATCTGTGAACCGTTAAATGAGAAAATGTTGAGGTGAAAAGCTCAAAGATGTGATTCGGTGAGACACCCTTCACATTCACACGCACGCACGCGTGGACACGGCGCATGCACACGCGCACATACACAGCACCAAAAATAAATGGTCTCCCCTGGCACTTGTTGCTCTTTTGTCTGTAGTTGGCTTTCATGGAGGAGAACTGATTATTGGTGGGAAATGGACATACATTAAAAGGATATTTCACTTTTCAAACATCTTTCAATTAGCTTTTTCATGTATTTCTTACATTTTTGGGGAGAAATTACAAGAATAATTATAAAAAAAGAGGTTTCATGAAAATGTAATTGAATAAAGATGTCCCATTCATGCATTAGAACGACCAGTCACCAGAACTAACGACGGGTGTGTTTCATGGTTCTATTTTATGGTTAAAATTGAGTTTAAAGTCACAATGGCTTTGTAGAAGGGGGCGTGTCTGATAAAACTAATATATCTAAATACTGAATTAAGCAGCTTCATAAAAACTGTCATGGGGGGCTCACAAAAGCTTAAGTAGACATTAAAACGGGGCTACTCAACTTAAGATGCATGGCTCAGAAGCTACTCAGCAACATTCCAAAAGTCCATGGGCGGCAAGCTAATGTCGTTATTATTTTGTAACTGACTACACGACTAGTCTAAAAATTAAGGAAACACACATAAAAAGCCACATTTCCCAAAAGGCCAAACCGCAATGAACAAAACAAATTGAGATTAATGATGAAGCTACAAAGTCTTCATTCACAAAATGTGTAGAGAGAACTATAATGAATGGCAGTCATTTTGGACACATCCAAATGCGTAACGACAGTCCACCAGTAAGTGCCCTCTGCCCTAGCTATCCAGTCGAATTCCGGGGAGTGAGCCCTCAGCGGAGAACTCTTACCTTTTCTCTAATGACCGTGAGGAATTGTTGTAATTACTTGTGGGTTCATCACTCCATATTACAGAGCAGGAAGTATTACCTGCCATCCGTCCCACTCACAATAAAGGTCATTATAGAGCCTGGGATTAATCTTCATTCTCCTGAGAGCAGGCCGCCCTTCTGCCCCTGCACTGCACACATGCATTACAATGAGACCATCTGTAGAGATGGCAGAAAAGTGCCCCAACTGCTACAAGTTCACAGTGAAAATGGTGAGTAAAAGTACAAAAGTATTGGCATCAAAAAACAAAAACAAGTGTCTTTTCATTCATGTACTGAAAGAAACCCCCTCTAGAGTTTCTGGTAGAGAGGATAAGAGTAGCCTGTCACTGAACGCAACGCTGGTCCGCATTTCTTTCTTCTGTTGTTCTTATTATTAAGTTATTGGGACAGAATTATGCATGGCCAGAGGAATGTTTTTGCTAGTTCCACATCTGTGAATAAATTCTGTGCATCTAATTCACATAAAGTACAAACACGGATCAAAGATATTGTCAGAGATATTGTAAAGCATTTTATATGCTAATCAGGTGAAGTTACTTTCAAAATATAGCCTCTAAATTGTCTGCACCCTATAGGGCATCCTATAGGGGCGTTGATACGAGATGAAAAGCTCTGCTCCACACTTTCTTTTAAAGTGTTAGTGTTAAAAAAGAAGAAAGGACACAAAGGATGAAAGTATCCATTGTGGGGCACGGTGGAACAGTGGTAGTGCTGTCGCCTCACAGCTAGAAGGTCCTGGGTTCGATTCCCGCTAGGGATGCTGTGGGTGCTGCAGCAGCGTTTTTCCTCCTCCACCCATACCCAAGGCGGGGTTGGCGAAAGGGCCTTTCTCTGCGGAGGGTGTGTAGAGCCCAGAATCACATTAGATAATTGACACAGGGGTGAAAAATGGATTACAAAACTGTGAGATAAAAACATATTAAAAAAAGAAAGAAACATGTTTAAAAGAAAACTATGCTATGATTTTTTTTATATTCATTAATGTTAGTGTGTTGCCAATTATTTAGGGGCCTTCTTGCAACGTCCCACAGGTTGAGAATCGCTGAGCTATATCTTCATGTTTTTGACAAAAGTCTCATATGAGGAATTTCAATAACAGGATCACAATAATCTAATTATTCCCTATGAAACATTCACAGCAAGTACATAGACACACAACTTGTGTTTGTGCACTGAATCTAATACTATACGCTTTATTTGAAACAATCACATTTATGTGTCAGTCCCATGACTGAATTATTTGATGTTGAACTTGAGATAATGCCAAATATTGTCAATGTGATTTATAATTGTCTTCATACGACGATGTGTGCCATCTTTTGACGAGCCCCAGCGAATAGATAAGGCACACTGTACTTCTCATGAAAGATGATGGAGATATACAGTACTCAACACACTCGTTGTGTGGTTGTGCACCAAAGATAGCACTCAAAGGCACATCTGACAGGCCTAAAAAACAACTCACTTATATGGGTTGGGTTCAGGGAGGGACTGTGTAGTTTAATCTCAAAGTAGAACCAGGAGCCCGGTGAGATGAGCTCTCTCTATTTTCTAGCTTTCTTAATGTAACACGCGGACGCACGCACGCACGCACGCACGCACGCACGCACGCACGCACGCACACTTTATCTCTCTCCCTCTCTCTTTCTTCCCCTTTGACAACCCTCAGCAGTCCAAAGCTAGCATCCATCCATCGGCACTCTTTCCTTCCTTATATGACCTGTCCATCCCTCTATTGATGTTTCAAGATTAGTTGCTGCTTCACAATCTCTTTTTCTCATCTACAGTGTTGACACATCTGCAATAGGGGCAGAAGAGTTATACCAGGGAATACCAGTGCTATAAGACGAGGAGTGGAGTAAAAGGGAACGGCCTGCGTTGTTCTGTGGGTAATGGATATAAGCTGCCCAGTCAGCGTTGGCTAATTCATCAGAGAAGTCAGTGCACCATTATATACGATACAGATAAATAAATGAACAAAAGCCATTAGGATTATTTGACTTGCAAATAAATATTAAAGGTAGGGCGTCTCTCAGCCACTATACAAACGTCGAACACCATATGCGATGGCCAAAAAGTTATTTTATGAACATCCTGTGCTGAAGCACTGAAGTAAAGTGAGAACATGCAAGCACTACAGTAAGTCCCATTAAGGTTAATGGAGAATTGGAGATGCTTTTAATTTGCAACTATAATTTATAACAGTCTATGGCCATAAATCCAACCAAGCCCAAATTATGGGTGAAATAGAATCTAATCTCATTTAATTATTAGTAGGCAGTTCATTCGTTTGACTTGTCAACTTTAAAACATGATACTGTTGAGTTTACGCCCTGTGACATCATCAGACAATCAACAATCAATAGTACCATTTATTTATCATGTATCATCTTTTTACTTTGTTCAGGATGTTTCTGCACATCTGCGCAGATGTGCAGATGTACACAC
>OOFJ01133178.1:0-14526 GCA_900323375.1 Benthosema glaciale | reverse complement strand
GCGCGTGCGTGCGTGCGTGCGTGCGTGCGTGCGTGCGTGCGTGTGCGTGCGTGTGTGTGTGTGTGTGTGCTGATGGAAAGTATTTTTTATTGGCCCTCTGTTTCTGGCCATTTAGTCCCCACAGCAACACAATCCTTTTTTGTAGAATGATAATAATAATGTTTGTGTTTGGTTTTGGTTTCATATAACATGACTTCTTTCAATCCGTGTATTCATATAACTCATGTCAGTATAGGCATGTCAGTCGAAGCCTGTTTACTGTAACTTACTGTGTAAAAGTGAAGCAGAAAATAATTACCCAACAAAATATATAAATGACACATTTTACACTTCTGGGTCCTGAGTCAGGATTTTACTGGGCACTTGAGAGCAGCTGGCTCACGCTTTTTACCCCGTGACCTAAAAAGAAATTGAGTGAAAACACTAGAGAAAATAGCCGATCTAAGCTCACGTGTCGCGATGTGACGATGTTATAGAACTGTTATTTTTACTATACTTTTTTATGTATGAAGTTCTTTTGTTGTTTTTTAGATTATTTTATTTAGAAACTCGCGACCCCAATGGGGTCCGCAATCCAAAAATGGCTCTTGCCCCACCCAGCATTCTCTCCTGTGTTCATTCCATCTCTGCCTCTGTCCTGGTCTGCTTGTCAGGTGGACCTGGGTTGGTGTGACCGCTGAGATATACCTTACATGGAAAACAATGGTCCTCCTGTTTTTACCAGCGCTCTCGCTCTCTCTCCCCCCTACTCCTCTTTCACCCCACTGGCATTTTCAACTCGGCCTCTCTGTCTTTTACACCTCTCTCTCTCTCTCTCTCTCTCTCTCTCTCTCTCTCTCTCTCTCTTCTTTTACACCTCTCTCTCTCTCTCTCTCTCTCTCTCTCTCTCTCTCTCTCTATCCTTCCCTTCACCCCTCCTGAAATATCCCTCTGCCGTGGTCCTTGTGCATTCACACCTCTCTCTGTCCCTCTATAATATTGCTATACCTCCTCCCTCCCTCCGTAACCTTGTTTTCTCTTTCTCTCCCTTCATTTTCCGCTCCTCCGTCTCTCCCACCCATCCTCCATTCCCCTCTCAATCTCTGCCATTCATGTCTTTACTGCTCTGTTTCAAAATGGTTGCCCACACCCATCACTAGTCTTTTCACCATCACGCCATCACCATCACAGCAGTATTCCTGGAGGGAGTGTGAGTTATATGACCAAATAATTCTATAGCAGCTGCTTTATTATCGTAAAACTAGAGCTACCAGTGAGTTTTAATCAGAAATACAGACAATGCAAACTAGTCACTTTTACAGAATATAATGTACTTGTTGCAATGAATACAAAACATTGCGAATAAAAGGGTTAGTTTGACCAATCTGTATTGTATTGTATAGAATATGATCCTGTGGTTGGGTAGGACCACTAGTAGCTCAAAACTGCATTATATCTTCAGGTAAGACACAAGTTACGTATTGCAGCTTTAATCGAATACCAGAGGACATTTGCAAAAGTGTTTCTTTACACAATCCAGTTGAACGGTTACTAGGCCTATCTGTAACTTCAATAGGTCAATCCCAGGACTATAAAAAGACTCATTTGTCTTTTTTTGCCATCAAAATATATACCTCCTCCCCTGTCGCAATGCAGCTATGCTAAAATATGGATTTTCAGGCCAAGGCAGTCCCAGATGAACTGGGTTACTTCCACTACTCCAACTACTACAATTCTACTGATCCTTTTATCCTACATCCCCAATTCCAGTCCAGGGTTTGAGGGTGAACCTCAAAGGCTTCTGGGAAATCTTTCATATGCCCATTGCCGTTATTAGGTCATAGTCGATGCTGTATGTAAAATGCCATCTTGAATAGACCTTTATGTATTCAAAAGCATGTTTACACAATATACATTACATATTTGACAACTTAAATGCGACATTCTGCATAATGAGTACTTTCTTTGGTACTTTAAGTACATTTTGATACAAATACTTTTGTACCTTTACTCAAGTACGGTAATTGTTTTATTTCAGGACTTTTACTTGCAACAGAGTATTTCAACATTGCAATATTGATACTTTTACTTGGCTCAGGGGTAAAGTTGCGGTACCCAGTTCGAACCCGGGCTCCCCCAGAGTTAGTGTCGAAGTGCCCTTGAGCAAGACTCTGAACCCCTAATTGCTCCCGATGTGCAAGTTGGTGCCTTGCATGTTTTCTACCGGCATGGGTGCGCTCTGTAAAGCGCCTTGGATAAAAGTGCTATATAAATGCACTATTTACCAGTAAATGTAGACTATTATTACTTCTTCTGTCAGTGATTGTACCGTCATAGTTGTTGTTATGGTGGTGGTGTGTAGTACTGTGTACACATGTAGGGCAACAGATGGTATTGGTCACTATAGTCACTATACCTTTCCAACCAGTGTCTGTAGGTCCCATTGGCTTTTGTGTGCTAAAAGGAGGAGGAGGAGTCACTGGAAGGCAGCGCGGACCGTCCTGTCACTGAGCGGCTGTGTGGGACGGAAGTTATCCCCCAGCACTCCGTCATTTCCTTCAGCAACCTCTGCTCCTTTTATATGAGACCGCAGCCTCCGAAACTCCTCAATCTGGAGAGAGGGACAGAGAGAGAGACAAAGTGATTATGAATTGAATGCATAGAACCACAATGGAAACAAGCCCTCTGCAGGGCTGTTGGATACTTTTACCCGGCTTAGCATTGCTTGAATACTTCCTGTACTGTTTGCAATTTGTTATAGTATTCAAACAATCAATCAAAAAACACCTTACGTTGTTATAGCCCATATAGGCCTACCTACTGTAGTTTTTACACAGCACAGGTAGCCTGCATGTGTCACAGAGCCTAAGTCCCATGCAGGGGGAAAGTGATTAAATTTGGCTTAAAACTGAAAAAGCCCTGTTGGTGTGAGCCAGGAGCACGTGTGCGTGCGTGTGCGTGTGCGTGTGTGTCCAAACCAATATAGTACTTATATATAGTTGAACATTGAACAGCAGGGTCCATTTTGCTCCAGTAGTAGGCTACACACTCTGATTCACAAACGTGTAAGGGACGGGTGCATTTTCGACCCTAGTGGTCCCGCCAGACCCAAAAAAGTGCGCGTGCACGCATGTGTGTACGTTTGTGTGTGTGGCTGCTGTGGCAGGTGGGCCAGCTAGAAGTAATACTTAGTAAAATTGTTATTTCTTCACAAGCATTCATGGTGTTAGTAGGATCAAGCTGGTCTACCAGCAGCATCACCAGCTCACAACCAGCTTGATTCAAGCCGAGTCATCAGTCATCATGTGCAGACTTAACACCAGCCTCCTCAACCATGGTAATAGTAAACAGTAACACCTTGTTAGCCACAGTAAACATATAAATGGATTTAGTGCTTCCCATAACAAACATGGCTTTAGCCACAAACAAGCATATACGACCGATTACTAAAGGCGTGAAAATGGGCTTTTCACGCATCTGACTCTTTGCAGATCGGATTTTCTGATAAGGGACTTAACAGAGAGATCATCACACAAAAGTATTTTGCGCTTGCAAGTCACGTCTCGAATCTGTTCAATGCAGCCATTGTAGATAGACTCAGCATTGGCCGCAGGAATGGGCTACAGACAGTAGATAGCTGCTGGCAGACAGAAACCTTGTATCTCCGTATTTCAACTTTTTATGGTTTTTCATTCATCACTTAATTCTATACTTAGTCGTGACAAGATTGAAGCAAAAGTGGCGAAAATAGTTGATCTACAAGCTCATGACGCGTTGCAACGAGTTGTGAGCTTGTAGATGAGCCATTTTCACTATTTCTGAAAGTTTTTGTTCCATTTACTGAAATGTAACAGACTAGTTTTGGACATACAAGGTTTCCAACTGACCGTGACTCAGGACAAACATGAGAGCAGTGTTTGAGCCTCAACAGCGCTGTCAAAATGTTGACTTAACCACTGACCGCTGCTGTGGATTTATAACTCAGATTACATGTACGGTAAGATTTATAGTAGTCCTCACACAACTGTTGCACTGCGCGCACGCACGCACACACGCACGCACACACACACACACACACACACACGCACACACACACACACACACACATGTTGGTGTTACTATACTTGTGGGACCAGCATTTTAGCATGGCATTTTTTTAGGAATGCCACTTTAACCCTGAGACTAAACTAAAATAGGAGATCTACAAGTTCACAATAAGCTGCAGCGGAACCCTAACCCCAACCTGAAACGCTTCCGAATTCTATACAAGTCTTCTTTAACCACAAAACAATAATTTCTCTTGTGAGGACCAGAAAATTGTTGATTTCTCAAATTCTACTATACTTGTAGGGACAATTGGCCCTCACACGCACACGCACGCACGCACGCACGCACACACACACGTGCCATTGGCAGTCAATACTAGCCGGATGTTTGATGTATCTTAGGGCCTGTACCTGTTGCCATAAAATACTATACTGTTCACACTAGAGTGTAATTCAGCACAAAACTATGGTCAAATGAAATGGAAATACCCTCAAAAATAGGCAATCTCAAAGCTTGATCGATTCGTTCTTTCGTTTAATGTTGATGCCAGTAGAGGAACAGTATGATTCATGTGGTTAACCACAGCATGTGGGGAAAACCTTGAAAATAGCTTATCTAGATTTAGATATTTGTTAACCTATAGTGTGACTAATATAGAGCCCTGAGGGACACCAGTCAACCAAGTATAGAGACAAGTCACATCTCCTATAGTTGTGACAGGATCAATCACAAACACTGACAGAAGTTAGCATGGTGCCTGAAGTCTGCCATCCCACCCATGGCCCAAAATTGCATTATAAAGCAAAATGCCAGAAGCCAGAGAGGATTAACCCGATGAGCAAAATAGACGGTCAGGGGTCTGTCTAGGTCTCTTTGAAAAGGGCAAGCAGACTAGAGGGGGGTTCAGATGAAAAGGTTTAAATAAATGTCAGGTGATTCCCACTTCATCTTTTAACCTTTAAACAAAGTGACTTATTTTACTGAATCGTCCAGTGTCCAATCGTCCAGAGTCCATTGACTCAATGAGTCAATGGACTCATTGATTGGTTAGATTAGAAGGTTGTCTGTCTGTCTGTCTGTCTGTCTGTCTGTCTGTCTGTCTGTCTGTCTGTCTGTCTGTCTGTCTGTCTGTCTGTCTGTCTCTCACATAACTCAAGCACTGTCTCAGCATTCGACTTCAAACTTGCCGTGTGTATCGCCAAGGACCCAACTGTTTTTTTTTATCTCTGTGTGTGTTTCTTTCTGTGTCCTATTTAATGCCCATATATAGAGATCTCTGCCTTCCTGATGTCATCCAAGTAAGTCATTATGATAATGAAAACTACACTTAGTACTCTGACAAAGGGTACAACAGGTAGGCATAACACAACGGGCATCCAGGGGGTGTAAGGGCCATGTCTGGTCATAACCTACATAGTCCACTGCTGTGTCTGCCTGTGTTGTATATGTTCTCAGGGTGATATCATTCAACTTGTCACACAGACACAGAATCTGTTACACTGTAACTTTAACATGGATAACATAATGATAATTAAATGTAATGCAACATCATTACAATGATGTCGTACGAGTCGCATAGGGTTTAAGAAATGAATAACATATATCTGAAAAAACACACAAGTGGATCCCAGCTTTTGTGAATCATATGAAGGGCAGCGGGCTCCAAAGAAAACAGTATGGGTACCAGTGCCACTGACGTAGAGTTTCCTTACCTGCATCTGTGAAATGGTGAGAGGGTATCGGTACAGTATCCAGGTCACCTTCTCACTACAAGGAGGTGTGGTGAGAGAACCTTCATACACCCAGTAATCTCTGAGCAGGGGGTCTGGTGGGCGGAACATTACCATGAAATATCGCATTATAAACAATATACAGGAGTACCTACATCATAACTCGTTGGTCAACAAGAACACACTGAGGATGCTAGGCGAAGGCCCCTCATCCAGTGTCCATTTGACTATGCATGCACCTCATGGTTCACGAACACCTTTATGTCACTAAAAACAAAATTTCAGACCTCTCAAAACAAACTGATAAGACTACTAAACCTCAGGACTCGCCTAACCCCATGCAGATCACTAGGCTAGGATGGCTCAAGGCATAAGACGGAGTGTAGCAACTTGCAACAGGCAGCTCTCAGCTTTGTGTGTCCATGTGTGTGTACCACGGAAATTATTTGATTGGCTGAGCACGGAATGTGATGTATGACGATGTATGATAATACATCGTCACTCACTTCACAGTGTGATTTTTAAGATGCTCTTAGGAAATGGCCCAAGTGCTGAGATCCCCATGAGCAGAACACCAAAGGACACTGACCTTGCTCCCCCCCTAGATTTGGCTCAAACGTGCAACACGGTCTGTAATACGACTGAGAATAAAATATGATGTCACATCCTCCAGTAAGGTTATTCTCACCAGGTAAGAGAGTGTTGGGGTTAAAGCAGGGTATTATCTTGGTCTTTCCCTATGGAAAAAAACACAATGACACATTTAAAAAAAGATCACAAGCTTCCGCTGCATTTCCTATCATTCTTCTATTAGCTTTTTTTTATGTTTGTCATCTCACCTTGTACTGCAGATCCTGTAGAACTTCAGTAATGGCCTTCAGACCCAAGTGTTCCTTACCTATCTGATAAACACAAGACAGGTCATGTGTGTGCCTGTGTGCACGCCGTGGGCGCATGCGTGAAACAGGCAGGCCTTATTATTATGTTCACATCGTCAGGTCAGAGGAACCGAGAGGTCTTCTAGATCTAGACTACCTAACCTGACTACGCCAGCGGGGGGCAGTGGTGCGTTCCTACAACTGCTCCCATCTGGAGACTCTCGGGCAGAGACAATGTCCTCCGATCAAAATCTGATCGGAGCTATAGAGCATCGCAGTCCCGCCCCCTACACCAGTTCCGGAAGTGAAATCTCCGTTCATTTTTCTCATAGACATTTCTAAAATGATTTATATAAACATGATTACGCCGTGGACAAAGCCAACTCGGATCGTGACAAATCATGACAACAAACACAATATTTTGGGCCGTTCAAATCATTAGTAAGAAGAAAAAAACGGCAGGATACAACACTTTTTGTTTCGTTTTTCTTCTTAAAAATTATTTGATTGGCCCAAAACATTGTGTTTATTGTCATGATTTGTCACGATCCGAGTTAGCTTTGTCCGCGGCGTAATCGTCTTTCAATAAATACTTTTTGAAAAGTCTATGAGGAAAAGGAATGGGGTTTTCACTTCTGGAACTGAGGGTCTGACGTCACTGCGATGCTCTATATACGGCCGTACACGGTCGCTAGAGGCGGGATCAACGCGTGACTGGTGACATATTATTGAAGTTGTTCCACAGCGCAAATGTAAACAACAACCTAACAAGACTACAACTACAACTGTCCCACTGTTTCCGGTTCATCGTTTCTGCCCGTGAGTGCCCAGATCTTGTGAACTTGTGAACTCAATCCTATCTAGTCAGGTTATAGACTACCAGGGTATGGCTGAAACTCTCTGAAAGTCATGGGTCTTCTGCTATTTAAAGAGGCCGGTCCGGAGAAAACGGTCCGGAGAAAACTATAGGGATTGACAATACTCAATAATTCTTGGTTGAATTGATTTGAATTAGTACCTGTACAAAGAGAGCTATGATGAGAACCCCGTTCTTCTTTCCTAGTGCATCCTCTAAGCAGTTGAACAGAGTGCTGTTCCAGTGGATCAGATGTAGCTGAAGAGAGAGAGAGAGAGAGAGAGAGAGAGAGAGAGAGTAAAAACCTGATTCATACTTCTGTCACTTGTAGCTGCATTTGACATAGACTGGATCCCAACACTGCTTTTTCTGGCATAGGGAGTTGCCGGCGATCCCGCCGGGAGAAACTACACGCACCTGCGCGAGTCCGCGACATTATACTAATTAATTAGAGTGACAGAGAAAGAGAGAGGAGTGTGTGGAGGTGCGTGTGTGTGTGTCAGCGTCAATTTAATAAGGTCTAGGCGATCAGAAATCAGCAAAGAGTGAGGGATGCGCAGCATAACTGTATGCCCAAAATACCTGACCTGTCGGACCCAGACTTTTCTTTTCCATCCATCTTGGATGGAAAAGAAAAGTCTGGGTCCGACAGGTCCTATAATAAAGGTCTGGGTTTCCGAGGCTACATTTGACAGGTCAATGATTATAACAGGTGTGGGAGTGTACTTTAGCCAGCATAAGCCTCCTTGACAGTTTAAGAAGAGGAACCATGATCAGCTGCTGGTGACTGATATTTAGCAAATTAGCACGACTGACGTGGTGGCTTTATCCAAGGCGCTTTACAGAGATTGTGCGTTACACTCATCCATTCACACGACACACCCCGATGCCGGAGGAAACCATGCAAGGCACCAACCTGCACATCGGGAGCAATTAGGGGTTTTAGAGTCTTGCTCAAGGACACTTCGACACTAACTCTGGGGGAGCCCGGGTTTGAAATGGGAACCTTGCAGTTGCCATCCGGTCACTATACCCCTGAGCCACTGCCACCTTCTTCTTCTCCTTTCAAATGGGACAAGCTATAACACGTCTCATTTTCAACGAGACCTGAGTTTTTGCGCGGAGCAGTCGCGGTGTGACAACGCAAGCGTATTTGCGGTGAGCGTGGTCCCGGAATTTGTTCCGCGCATGCTCGTTTCGTGCACACACAAGCGACTCACCAGACCTGGATTCTGTTTTGCTTTTTTTCACACTTGCGTTGTCGCGGCTTGTTGAGAACTCTAGGATGGGTGGGGAAGGATCAACATGTGGAATGTCAGAACAGGCAGCTCCATATATGGCGATGACCATATATGGTGGCGTGCCGTGTCACAAGGTGACCATATGGCGGCGTGATGTAAAAAAATAATAATAATTAGTTACTTGTGATTACAGATTTGATTTGTTTTTAGCCATCTCTTCAGATTGAATTTAAAGATCAAATAGTTGGAGGTCTCTCTTACTTCTGTAGGGAGACTGTTCCAGTGATAGGAAGCTCTAACAGAGAAGACTGTTTTACCTAACACACTACATCTATTTGGTACTTCACAGTCCCCTCTGGTAGTTGCCCTTGTTGCTCTGTCACCACTGTCCCTTTGAACTATGAACTGATAAACCGCACAATCCATAAGCTCTTTGCTACAACCGGCGCTACAGTTTTGCTTGAAGGAAAACCGCTCAAGTCAGAAATATCACGTTACATTGTTTATTTTGTTTTGTGGGGGAAATAGTGTTGACCTCCCAACCACCCATCCATGGTCATGGTCTTAGTCATAGCCTTGTTTGTGCGTGCGTCCGTGCGTGCGTGCGTGTGTGAGAGAGAGAGAGAGAGATGTGCTGTATTTGTGGTTCAATTTTGGGACATTCTGCACAATTTGTACTTTTTGTACATTTTGAATTCCAGACTTTTACTTGTGACAGAGTATTTCGACATTGCAGTATTGATACTTTTACATATTTAGAAATGTGAGTACTTGGTCCACCACAGACAGTGTAGTATAGGCTATACAGTATAGTCGTGTATACCTCCATAGGAAAGGCCTTGAAGTTGACTGTGTGTTCGGACCCTCTCTGGTGCTCCTTGCCCCAGTGGAAACGCACCTCATGCAGCTCGTACTCGTGGTCACTAGGCAGTGGGCCCCCGGTAACCACTGGCCACCATGGCATTATGGGTAAACAGGCACAGAGAGTTATAATGGGCAGATTAATTCAGGTAGAGAGAGAGAGAGAGAGGGAGAGAGAGAGAGAAAGAGAGAGAGAGAGAGAGAAAAGATGCTCGTATAATCTGCGCTTTATTGCACCAGCTAGGACAAACATTAATTCAGCTGTTATTAAAATACACTACACAGCATCCAGAAAACTACTGCATCGCCAATCATCAATTTTATTTTTACTCTTTTCGATTGAACACGATAGCACAGTACAATGACATTTGTAATGTCTCAGAGCTATACAAATGGGTAAATGAACACTCACACACTGATTTTACTGTGTATAGAGAGGACTATAGGTACTGTAACTAACTATGGAGCAAAAATGAATCACATGCCTGTTTACAGTTGACCTGGCATGGCCAGACAGATCACGTGGGATCACTCACGCGCCAACGTGTGAGTGATATGTGATCAGTCTGGCCATGCCAGACTAGTTTACTAGCTAGTTTACTTGGTATGTTTACTGATATGCTATTACAGACATTCACAAACTATCAGCCGGGACCCCAAGTTGAGTCACGGGGAGGTGATGGTGGGGTTGACTATTATACAGTGTTATAAGCAACATATTATGGTAATGCATTATATATTTATGATGCATTATAGACATGATGGGCTTCATATAAAGTGTAACTTTGTGCTTTGTGGATAAAGTGTCCAAAGACACTTGGACTTAGACACTAGAGTGCCTGCTTGGCACTCTAGTGTCAAGGGTTGGAAATTATTGGGTTTATCCTTCTTACAGAATAACAGAATTCCAAAAGTCACCTGATTTGGACTTGAGCATGATGCGTACACTGTGTCCATCGTTGATGACCTCACAGTCGCGACACACCACGTAGTTTGGCGAGAGGACTCTGTCCAGGAGCGACGCATCGTACTGTGCCTCTCTGGAGTTCAAGTTGATTGGAGACTGGTACTCACCGTTGGCTGCTGGGAAATGTAGTCCCCACTCTACACCTGGGTGAGACAACACGCATGCACGCACGCGCACACACACACACACACAGAGGTGACATAATTGATGATTTATCATCTTACATATTTACAGAGTGTTAAAATCATTTTGTCCTTCATATTTTCCTACTCCTCCCTCCTTCTCTGTCAGCGTTCTGTATTGAAGTGTGCGTGCGTGCGTGCGTGTGTGCGTGTGTGCGTGTGTGCGTGCCTGCGTGCCTGCGTGCGTGACTGAAAGAACAGTGCATCTGGGAGGCCACACTGTGAACTAGTTCAAATATTCGAACAACTCCCGGAGCTCCTTGTCAGTCATGTGGATTGTTCCTGTTTGCTTCTCTCCTCTCTTCCCTCTGATCTACAGTACATCGCCTCTCTACCTACAAGACCCAGATGGGAAACTATAGAGTTTAAATCAGTAGTTCACCCACAAATTGACTTATTTTCAATCACTTTCACACCCCATGAAGCCTTTCAATTTTCAGTCGCATTCCTTCGTCAATAATTTCATGATCGGGTGATAGGTGGCATAGGGAGCCACTGCTCCACTCCACTGGCTCAATAATACCCATGGGGTGAGTAATTGATAGAAAAATATGTAATTTTGGGGGTGAACTATCCCTTTAAGTGCTAGAGTTTGAATTACTCCAGTTTGCAGTGTAGCATTTTCCGTGGTTAAAGATGCCCTAGAATTCTAGATTCAATTCAGCTATGTGCTAACCTCAACCATTAATAGCGGAACTTGGAACCGTGTGCCTTGTGTAGAAATGACAGTCATACTATTAGGAATCTAAAAACCTTTTGTAAGTGCCATGTTTACATAGAACCAAGGTTCTATCAACTCAGGTGGAAAGTGGAACTACAGTGGAAAGACACCTTCATCCATTCAGAGAAAGACCCTCACATTCTCCATCTCCTCAGCAACAACAGTCCTTGACTACTAACTCCCGCTGGCAGAGTTTCTCTGCGTGAAGGAGTTGAGTTCACATGTGTGTGCCTGCCATGTACGTGTGTTGTATAAATGTGCAAAAGACAGTGTGTGTGCGTGCGTGCGTGCGTGCGTGCGTGCGTGCGTGCGTGCGTGCGTGCGTGCATTTGACTAAAGTCAAAGGAGCTGTACTACTTCCCAGTAGAATACTAAGTTACTAACTGTAGTTGACAGAACAATCCTTTACTGTTAGAGCTCTTACTGAGGGAGGGATACCTGACTGACTGACTGACTGACTGACTGACTGACTGACTGACTGACTGACTGACTGTTCTTTCTTTGGCCGTCTTTCTTTTCTCAGGCATTCTGAGATGTTTACTGATTCCCAATAGCTTGACCTAAAGCAAAACTTCCCATGATTTATACACAGTGTTTATCACATTGTAACACCTGTATTGTATACAGTATGTCTCCTTACAAAGCTAAATAGGAAACTGTCCTATATTATTGCATCATGAGCTAATAACTACATGTTCCAACACTTGTATGCTGAATTACAAATAAAGGTGTAATGAGATAAAAGTTCATTTAGAACATTTCTAATTTTCATTGATAGAGTTTTACTCAAAAGGTAGCTGTAATTGTATTTAAACAAAACTAAAACGTTAACTAAAACGTTAGCAATGCAGTAGAGGTTGGCCATGCACTAATTTCAAAGCAGTCAAATAGCAAATATAGGGGGAAAGGGTACATTGCACCTGTCATACCACAGCAAATATTTAAGCAATTCAGGTCGAATGTGAGCAGTTTTACAGCAGATTAGAGGCACTTTGAGTAGCAGCGGTGATGTTCACACACAAATCATGCAGTTAGAAAGCAGGAGGAAATTATAATTTTTTTTTTTAGTAACCTATGTCATTATTGCATTAGATCTAAAAATACTGGACCATGGCAAGACATTGTAATATCATTATAATATTAATATATGTATATTATTATTCATGGTATTAGTATGATAAAGGTCAGGCAGGCAACACCATTTGCAGGCAATTGTAAGCAGTCATTGTTTTCTGAATGCATAATGTTTGTCAGGGATTTCAGAGGCATCTTTAATCCATTTCTCCCCAGCTCGCTTGCCTCAATAAAGTCCTTATAAACCATCAATATCACCCTCATGCAGAAACCCGCAATCCCTCAGATTGTTTTTCCACAGCTGTAAATGACAGCTGGTATGATTACACATTAGGCTATATGTAAAAAAAATAAAAAGATATTAAGATCCAGGGAATTCTTGTCTTGTTAAAGACAGGTTTCTGCAGTTCTGTGATTTGCATTTCTTAAAAGTGTTGGCTTGTACAGAGTATACTTACGGTAGTATTACAGTTCATTGTTATAGTTAATTCCATGGTTGCTCAGTAAAGACAAAGTAAGAAGAAAGTGAGGTAATGAAGGCTATAACTTATATGATTAAGACTTATATCTATGTTAACAACTTATCATAAACGTTATTTTCCAACTTTTTATTATTATGAATATGAATGAATGTATCACCCGACCCAAATCTAGACTGTTATGTTGGAAAAGTTTCATAGAGAATACTGTAGGTTAGTAGGTTAACAGTCTAGTAAACAATAGCCTGCAAAACCAGTTTTAGGTCACAAGAAGAAGAAACAAATACTTGAAAATTGAGTTCCCTGAGGTAAATATTTGATTACCTATAGGCTACAGTTATGCTTCCACTGTACAAGGTGACCCCGCCCTAATCCTCTAGCCTATAGGTGCGTAAGCTGCCTAATTGGGACTGACTCAAATCAAGAATTTGAAACAATTAAACCATGCAGTTAAAGTCACAATGGTGCAAACCCTGCTGTACAGTACATACCCAATTTCACAATGTACTCTTGGAAAAGGTGCTGAGCTGCTAGATAGACATTTGTTAGTCACCTGAAGATGTGACTAACAAAAATCATGACACACCTGAAGATGTGTGTCATGATTTCTATGCCACCTTATTCTTTGGAACTGGTTGAATTGAAACTAACCCCATTCCCCTAGACATCCTATTGCTGGCTTGCACTTTTATCAAGCAATAGCAATCCATCGCCTCATATTCAACAATGTCATACATTTTAGACTTTTCTGTGACTAAACCTAGCACATTTGTTTCTAGCATTGCATCTGTGAGAGTTGACGGTCAGGGTCTTACCTTCCTGGTATCCCCAGTCCATTTCATCCTTACCAGGATAATAATCAGATTCCTCATTCACATTGTCGGCCATGGTGCTGGCTGCACACTGAAAGGCTGCGTGTCACTTAGCTCAAAGTGGACCCTTCCTCGACTCAACACAAAGTTACTGCAAGTTTAGTTTAGTCTAGTCACCAGGCTAAATTTAAATTCTCTTCACCCAGTTGATGTCGTCTCTCTCGTATGGTCTCCTCAACAGTGTCCTGGCAGTGAGCAGCTTTCCTGATGATCAGCAACTCTTCTCTCTCTGCCCTTTTACTGCCTGCCCTCCTCTGTTGTCTCTGTGGATTGATTCCCACTCCCCAGGCTGTTGTGATTCTGCTGTTCCTCCCTGCAGCTTGGTTTTCCTACACTGCTCTCTCTCTCTCTCTCTCTCTGACTCTCTCTCTCGCTCTCTCTCCCTCCCTTTGTTATTAATGCTTTCTTTTCTCTCTTGTACTTTTGTCTTGTCCTCCTTTCACCACTCTTCACTGCAGTGTGACAGTCAGGCAGGTGTATTACTGTAGGTCTAATGCCGCTGACAGCTAAAGAAAGACTGATGGTTACTTTGTTCTAGGAGTGAGTGAGTGGTGATCTGATCTGATCTCTCTCTCTCTCTCTCTCTCTCTCTCTCTCTACAGGCAGTATACAGGACACACACTGGAGATCTCTTTATAT
>OOFJ01133173.1:0-10487 GCA_900323375.1 Benthosema glaciale | reverse complement strand
CACACACACACACACACACACACACACACACACACACACACACACACACACACACACACACACACACACACACACACACACACACACACACACACGCACGCGCACACACACGCACGCACACACACACGCGCGCGCACGTACACACACACACACACACACACACACACACACACACAAGCCTTCTTTTTCATTCAAGACAGCTGAAAACTAAACTTTCCCCAGAGATGAGGGTTACAGATGGGCAGTCAATTAGGAATCAATACATACCAGAACCTGAGACTGTGGTTGCTAAGTTAAAGGGCGTGGAGAAAAAAAAGAGTAAAATAAGCTATATTCAATTTCTGAGTAACCATCTAGTAACCATTGCTATATAAGCAATCAGGGGTCTCTCCAGTTCTTTAGTTGTTCAGGTTGGGATAGGATACACATTCTATCCAATCAGGAGGGAGACCTCATAAAAACTGGAACTAGAACACGATAACATTGAATGTGATAAATGATCTCTAGCCTGATTGGATACAATTGTTCTCTGACCTAGCAACTAAATAAAGGGGACTATACTAAATTATTCTGATTCTTATTCTTTTGAGTTATGAGTCTGGTCCGCCAGGTGAAGGTAAGCTGCAATCCATGCAAGCAGATGGTGAGGGAAAATTTTAAACATTTTTTTTTTAAAGATTTGTTTTTGGCTTTTTGCCTTCATTAATAGTAACATAGACAGGAAAGTGGTAAGGAAAGAAGGGGAGAGACATGCAGCAAAGGTAGTCATGATGAACGTGACTCGAACATGCGACGCGCTGTCAGGCCAAAGCCTATATTATGTGGCATGCGCCTGGACCACACACACTCAATAGCCTTCTATATAATGCTGCACACATAGTATTATAATATATTTGAAAAATACCCAGCATAATTTTTTGGGAAGGCTTAAGCCTTGCCTAGCCTTACATATACCTGCCGCCTATGACACAAGAAGTGCAGAAAAACAACCCCAACTGATTAGGCAAGACGACAGGTTTATTTTTAACGGGCCATACTTCAAAGAGGAGTGAGCGACGCGGGTTCAAGACCCTGACACAGGCCAGGCAGAGCAGACCAGAGCAGAACAGACACGTCCACGGGAGCACTGGCAGAAAGCCAATAATCCACACAGAAAGCCAAGAAGGTCAAAGGCACTCGTCACAACATGGAGACAGAACCGCAGACGCACAGGAAAGACAGAGATGACTCAGAAGAACAAACACTGACAGAAGGAAGGCTGCATGGAGGCCACAGTCTCTCAAACTATTTTGGATTAGGATTTGTTTTCCATCCAAGGCACCTCTGAATCAGTACAATCACACTGTTCATTTTTTTCCAATTCAATTTGTATACATTTTCACAAAAAACTAAATGAAACTCACAAACAAAAGAGAGACAAAGAAAAAGATAAAGCAAAACAAAACACAAAAACAAAGAAAAAGACGACAACATGCACGTCAACTTCATTTAAACATCTCCTTCATTTGCTACACCTTAGGTCAAGAGTAATTTTCCTGATTTCCGTCTCTAAATGCTGTCCATTTCCACCACTTGTCGTCCATCAGGTCTTCCCATAATCTCAGCCTATATGTCAGCTTTTCCAAGGCTCTGTCTGCCCCCACTTCCTAGTGAGAGCCTTCTTTGCTGCTGCCAACAAACACTGTTCATTTTTAGGGGGACGCAAGCTCGTCCTATATGTCCAGTTTTGAGGGTTTGTGTAAACACAAACATTGTCCTAACACGATCAGAAACCCTGCTACAGGGAGCCAGGACGGGTAGGCCTGCCCTACACACTGTAACATCCACCGTACCACTGGCTAAGTTAGAAAGCACACTTTTTATGTTGTTGGTAATGACGCAAGCTGGTGTACCCATTTTGAGCATGTTGTTGTGTTGGCTTCAATACATTATTTTATTTTTAAATAGCCAATCTAGAAGCTCACAACACATGCAAGCGTTAGGTCAGGCCCAGTTTCTTGCTTACCGCTGGCAACACTTCTTTTGGACCAGTGTTCATTGCCAGTATATTTAGTCTTAGTTGTATTCATTGTAGCTTGGTTTTTATTGCGTTTTTGAAGATTACATCATATGGGGGCCAAGTCCATGGGAGGTTCTTTAGATAAATAAATTGTTCGCCAGTCAAGTCTAAGGACTTAATGGCTCAATTTGTCACTGTGGCACTAAACCCCTTATCCCTAAACGTCTTTGCCTTTTCTTACTATTTTGATTAACTAACGTTTTTCAAAATAGTAAAAAAAATAAGTTTAGGGATAAGGGGGGTTTAGCGGTGACGAAAATGGAGCCCCAAATGTTTGTTTAGGGCACTAAAGGACGACATAAGACGTCATGTGGCGTATATAAGTTACACTTCACATGAATATGATTTTTATTTAGTTCTCCTCAGTGTAAAAAAAGAGTCACTACACTTTTCGTCATAGTTTTAGTCGACGAAATCAACACTGATGCGTATAGCCGATATAAGAAAGAACAAAGCCGGGCTTTTTTAGGGATCAGACGTTCGAAGTGGAGCAAAGAGAATGAAGTCAGTCAGGCGTTTTTTACACGGAGGAATAATTGCAGGGACGCTCACAGCTGTCACTGTCTGTCTGCGTGCAGGAGGCAAGGTCACAGTCTAGCCCACTCAGACCTGACGACGACGCATACGGTGTCACCTTATAGATCTTAATTATCTTAATTAAACTTTAGCTGTTGAAAAATAGAAGATCTACAAGCTCACACAGCGTGGCACTGAGTGCCACCACGGCCACGCTATGAACTTGTAGATTTGCTATTCGTTGAAAATGTCTCACGAATAGCAAATCTACAAAGATTTGCACCACATTTTCACGACTAGCAAATCTACAAGCTGGCGCAGCACATATATATTTGTTCACAGCAAACGTGTTTTATTTAACTCATATTTGCTTCTTGGGGTTCCCTGGAACAACATATGTTTCAGATGGGGGACGGCGGCAATTACATAATATAATTTTGGGGGTCTTTTGAAATGAAATAGTTTGAGAACCACTGATATAGAAACATGTGTTTACATGTGATTTAGAAGCCGTTTGGTGGAAGAATGGTGGTCTCAGCAGCAGGTCTTAGCGGGATAGCCTAGCAGGGTGACAGCCGTGACTGCACCTCCAAACACAATGACTAATTAGTGTCTCTGTGTCGTCGTCTGCATCCCTGAGTCAACCAGGAAGCACACATACTGTACAGTCACTGACTGTCTGTCTGTCTGTCTGTCTGTCTGTCTGTCTGTCTGTCTGTCTGTCTGGAGACTGGCCTCCAAATTCAGGCTTGTGTTTTTTTTGTTCTTGCAAATTAAGTAACACCCTACTTGATGACCAGCTCAGTGGTCATGTGGTTAGAGTGTCCAACCTGAAACTGGGAGGTTGGGGTTCGATCCCCAGCTGGGTCATACCAAAAACTGTAAAAATGGGACCCAATGCCTCCCTGCTGGCACGTTGGATTGGGGGTAAGTCTCTGCGACATACTAGCGTCATGTCCAGGGGTTGTACTTGTACATCAAGTATGTACGGAACATCCGTCAGCTGTATATCCCCCGGATACTTGTTAACACTTGTTTCATTCACAGAGAATGTAAACAGATTGGTAAAGCATCAACGTAATTTCCTTGTAGTACAGAAGTACAGTACTTCCGCCCAATTTCAGCAAAGCACTCTACAGTGTATATTGTGCCCAGAGTGGTAAATGGCACATATATGGTAAATGGTGCATTTATCCAAGGTGCTTTACATAGATACATTCACACACCGATGGCAGCGGAAACCATGCAAGGTACCAGCACATCAGGAGCAATTATGGGTTAAGTGTCTTGCCTCAAGGCAACACATCGACACTAACTCTGGGGGAGCCCGGGTTCGAACCAGCAAACCTTGCGGATGCCATCCAGTCACTCTACCCCTGAGCCACCACCGCCCCTCAATTGCAGCGTATTGCATTTGCAGCATGCTGCAATACAGTGTAATGCAGCCACCCAGCCTCCATACAGGACACACACTATAGTAGTAGTATGACAGCAGCAGATGATAAGAGTCATTTTCAGCCATTCTTACAACATGCTGCAGAGATAGATAGACAGTACTTAAAGGTTTTGTGACATTAATTTTCATTTATTTATTTATTTATTTATTAGGTTTTATGATCTCAAACATTCAGTCGATTTTCTGTGGTCTGAGGTTTCCTTTGGGGTTCAGGACGGCTTTTGAGCTACAATGAAAACAGGCAAAACAGTGAAAACAGTGACATCTGCAGGCAAATCCCATTGACATATATGGGATTTACACGTTGTGACATCACAAAGAGCAGGAATATGACAGCACTTGTTTGAGCCAGAAAAACCCAGACCACAGAAAATCTACTGAATGTGAAAAGTTCAGTTTTTACAAAAAATATATATTTTTTAATGTCACAATCCCTTTAAGTACATGTACTTAGTTACTTTCCACCAATGGTTCTTTGCGTAGAATTGTATCTGTTGTGTCACCGTTAATTACGTGTTCTTGCGTGTTTGAAGTTGCCGATTTTTATGCTTTTTTTTTGTTGCTGTAACATCAGCGAGATTAAAATGGATCCAATTAAATCCCATTAAGTTGATGGGACTTTAAAATACGTGGCAGACAAAACTATAACATGGTTGTTGTGCCAGTTATGCGGTGATAGCCTTGATCGAGCAAATGTTTGGGCTTTGCTTTAGGGAATGAGTCAGCACAAAGTTGAGCTTTGCAGTGTCAGTTGTGTCTTTAGTGACTTGGGACAAAACTAGACTGGGCAGCAATTAATTGGAGTGGACCAGGACACTGCCAGTTCAACGTTATCCATTGACAGCCTTAGCCACAGGAGACACGTTGCCGCAGCCACAGTTCTGTACAAATTGCACACCCCCCCTCTGCCCTAGAGACCTCCAGGACATGCTCCCTCCACGTTACACCAGACGGCGAAACACCCGCCGATGCACAGCCACACCACACCATGCTCTCGACCCCCCCAGGCTCCAACACACGCACATTGGACAGAACTTTTCTCCACACTGCTGTCCGGGTGTGGAACAGCCTACCGGAGCATGTAGTCGACTCCATCACAGACAATGGCCTTCAAGCCTTTAAACGCAGAGTCCATAGACATCTCCTCGACCACCCCCCACACTGACTGTTGAGCTGCAGTGAACATATTCAGTGAAACATATTCATTGGTCAATGAATATGTTTTTTTTATTTTACTTGGCTATTAAAAAAAAAAAGCATTCCCTTTCGGGTGTTATGAACCGGTCTGGAGCGGATGGTAAAATACGTCACGTTGTAGTCAATCAATGCAGGCAGGAAACCTCAAGGAGGAATCAGTATTGTGAATGGCGGAATTCTTATTCCGCCTTGTGGTTTCCTGCCTACATTGACTACAATGTTGAACAAAATAAATACATTGTATACAAAGTAGTTAAATGTGAAACATACATGAGCTAAGGACGTAACGTAACAGTAGAAATGTATTATACTAATACTATATATATTTTTTTTAATGCAACTATATACTATATAGTGCTATGTTTACATGAAATGCTATAGGTCTACATAAACTGCTATCCGAGTCTACATAAGAATGCTATCTAAGTCGAGCCTTTGCTTATGCCTCTAGGAGGTCGAGGCTAGGGCAAGTGCTACTGTAAGTGCTATGGGATAAGATGAAGTCTGAAGAGTTTTGGGGCCAGGAGGGAGAAGAGTTACACACACACACACACACACACGCACGCACGCACGCACGCACGCACGCACGCACGCACGCACACCACTCTATCCCAGGTGCGTAGTATAAGTGTGAGACTGAGTGCAGGTCTTCAGTTCTCATGGGGGTCACTCAGTGAGTGAGGGAGTGTGGCTGGTGGTGCATCTCATGGGGGGTCAGGTGGAGGGTGGTGCATCTCATGGGGGGGTCAGGTGGAGGGTGGTAGCGGGCAGTGCACTTTGATGACTATACTGGCACAAAGAGGACTGTCCAGGTGGCTTTACTCTGTGATGTGACGTCCTGGAGGGGATGAAGTGCACTGCAGGCTCAATGACCTTTTCATGATCCGACTCCGCTACGTAGCTCTTCCTATAAGAGCAGTGGTTTTCAACCAGTGGGCCCGGAGACCACCAGTGGTCCTTGTGGAGGGGGGTTCCAGGTGGTCCCCATGCAGCTAAATGATGGAGCCAACTCTAAATAGACCCTTATAGATCTTTAACTCTTGAGAGTGCAAATTTTCATTTTACGGTTACGGTTCTCACAACATTTGATTTGCAAGGAGTCAGGACCCCCATAATAACTCATAGTGTACAAATGAAACCAAATGCATTTGAATACTCTCAGAGTTACATTACCTGTATGGTCATTCAGGGCTATATCTTTATGCGTTTCTGGTAATATTATTGACTGCTCATTATGTCCACGGCAAAAATGGACAGAAATGTCCACCACAAGTCAGTATGGCGATGAGACACCTGCTACAGTTCCCTGACTGAAGACGGTTTCGGTCTGAAGACACGTTCCTTACTGCAGTGTTGTTCTCGTCGACTAAAACTAAAACTAAAAATGTTTGTCGACTACCTTTTTGCACTGACTAAAACTAAGTGGAAACTAAATGAAAACTAAGCTACGATGACTAAAACTCAGACTAAATATGTTCACAATTTCTCCAACAAATAAAAACTAAAATGTCAGGAAGGGACTAGTGGACAAGTCATCCACTCTAAATAAAAGGACAAGTGATTTTACACTTTGTTTCATGCTGAAAATAGCCGATGATGGGGGACAAGCTCACAAAGCGTCGCAGCGCGACACGTTGTGATCTTATGACATTTAGTCGACTAAAACTAGACACTAAAACATTCCAGGTGACTAGAATGTGACAAAAACTAAATGAAACCTATTCAAAAGACTATGACTATGCCAAGAACAGCACTGTTCCTTACAGAGCTGCTCTGTCTCTATGCTGTGTTCTAGGTCCATCAGTACTACAGCTCCCTGCCTGAAGACAAGGTTCCATACGTCAACAGTCCTGGAGAACAATATCGCATCAAGCAACTCCTGCACCAGCTGCCACCACACGACAATGAGGTACCACACTGTCTGCCACACTACCCTAAAACTCAATTAACTCAAGGCTCTCAACTGCAATATTGAGTTTGCATACAGTAATTAGCTAATTATTCGCCCACACACAACAGCACATGGCTAATATGGCTTTGCTTCTAGTTAACTTAGAAAGGTGATCTAAGGGTCTAAATCTACAACGTACATCCTTCTTCTGACATTAAAAAAGTCAAGACAAAAGACAAAACCTCTGCACTTAAAACGCTAAAAAACAAGTTTACAAAGTGCTTCAACAATAACAATAAAAGTAAGAGTAGAAATACCCGCCGTATAGACGATCGCACACTGCCGAGGTTTTACCTTAATGTAACAACCGGTCTGATATTCCGTTCCTATTGTTATGATGACGTAATGGCGTGTCTACACTCTGACCCGGATGTTGTTCTACCTCTGTGTGCAAAGAAATCTCACAGCGCCTGCTGTCGGCCGTTGAAAAACACTGCTCTCTGCAGCAAAACAAGCAGCATTATGATACGAGCCTTCTCCCACGTGTGCACGTACGTGCGTGAGTCACATGACGCGACTCAAAATGTCCACGCCCGTGTGTTTACAAACGCAATCTTTTTCCGATAAAAAAGCTGATTAAAGCTGATTAAACAATGCAATAAATGTTTCACTTAACTACGTTTTTGGCGCTTTGCCTCTCTCTTAGCTGCACCCTCCGTTTTCTACATGAGCAGCAGCCAAACGGTTAAGTGTGCCTGCTCAGTGTTCAAGTCTTTGAGCACCAGAGTTGTTGTGAACATGTCGGTCCACCTGCCCTGAGGGACTCCATGGCTCCACCATATGGGCTTTAAGTGGTGATTATGTGGTGATAAATTGCATTGCTTCACCTTCACCAGGCCTTCTGCCCGCCAACACCAGGCCTGTGGAACAGCATTCCTATGTATTTAACAGCACTGGCATGAAGACTCTGGACTCTTCTTAAAACAGGCCTAAAAACATTTTATATTTATTTCAGAAGACCTTTTCGTGTTAAATTGTTGTGTAATTCTACAATTCAATTGTTGTGTCACAGCTCCTGATCCAGATATCCTTTCGTACTCGACATTTTTAAACCCCCTGCTGTAAAGCTTCAATTCCCTGTGAAAGAAAATGCAATGCAAATAGTATTTATTGTATTTACTACTATTTAGGTGTGTTACTGTAACGGCCTGGATGAGGAGGAGAAGAGGGAGCTGATGATCTTCAGCAACCAGAGGAAGAAAGACAACCTGGGCCGGGGCAACGTGAGACCCTTCCCCCTCACTGTGCAAGGAGCCTCCTGTCAACAGGTACACTTTCATATCATTTAATATCATTCAACTACGCTCTACGTTCACAGTAGCCTCGGAGACCGACCGCAGGCTTTTCCATTTCACAAGGAAAAGAAAAGCCTGGGCAAACGAGACACATGTCCTGGTCTAGGAGTGAACTACGGTGCAGACGGGAGGCGTCTCTCCATATTTGGTAACATCAGTGTTCTCCGCTGAGGGGGGCTGGGGCGCTCAGGTCAGTGAACCAATAGGATCCACCGCCGTGATTCCAGCGCCACCCGCCACACTCTAGACCAGAAATCCCGCTGGCTGGGCCAGGCTACGTTCTCAGGCATTAGATGGCGTTAGATGTCAGTCCATGTATAAGAACAGTGAAGAAGGGCAGACTGCTTTCAAGGATTAATGCTCCACCCACAAATGGAACGAACTTCAGGACGACTGGTCTATAGAGGCATTTAGTGTGCTTCTTGAGGCCACACCATAGTGACATGTTTCATGTATTTATTTTCCCCAGTGATGTTGTGATGTTGTTCAAATGTTTGTTAGTGTTTTTCATTATACTAGAGAGGCGCCCGTGGGGCCTCTATGGCGGTGCTCGTTGGGCCTACATGGAATGATGCAAGTTGGAAATGCATTCCCCACCCAGATATTATGTCTGTGTCCCTTTTATGTCCGATGTCAGAATGATGTCACATTTCTGTATGGAGTGTTGGGATGTCAGAACAAGCCAGGTTGTGGAGTTCTGTCTCAGGCATGCCCAAATATGGAGTGTTGTTGAGGTCGGACAGGCCGGCCCAGCTCCATATACGGATGCTGGGCAGGGGCCAGGTCCAAAGGCCGGGCAGAGGTTCTGGACAACCGTGGGTCCAACCGACTCGACACCGGGCACTCCACCCAGTGCGGTGGTGTGGAACGCGGCATGCCGAATTTGAACTCGGTGGGGCTAACGGTTCTTTCAGTTACGTGGATTACACACAGACAGACAGACAGACATTTGAGACAGATCAGACACAGGAATTTATAGATAGATAGTGTAGAGGCATCGTGTTTTATATGCTGTGATCAGATCATCCTTGAAAAAGAGAGCTTGATCTCAAAGGGCTTCCCTGAGTAAATAAAACCGTTATTTAATACAGTGGGTTTTCAACCCGTTTCATATGAAGGTCTGTTATTTATTCAGCATTTGAGCCACAGACCACCATGGGGGCTAAGAGGAGATCAACATCCAGGTTATTAAGAGATAAAAAACACATACAATAAATCACAAAACACAGGAGAGAAAATGTAATATATAAAAACAATAAAACAGAAAATGTATAATGCCACACACGCATTATTGCTGCAGAGACCAGATAAGAACACAAATAATTGGGATAAATAAAACCGTCTGAAGTCTAAAGGACAGCAACATTTGTCTTGTCTGAGAATGTCCACCGTACTTTGACCAATTTGTGAGCTTATATCTGTTATTCTTTTAGTTAAAGTACAGTTAAGGTGATTCACTGCGGTGTAGTTTTGTATCACTTCACCCTTGCTCATACATTTTTTGACAATTTTGCCTGCCATAGGATTATAATGGGTCACAAGAAACCCCTATAAAAAATTGCCCAATACCCACAGCCGGTCAGCAAGTGGATTCATGAAGGTATGTATATAGACAATATTTTAGTCCAATAAAAAAGACTATATACCAAATTTCACACCCGTACAGCTTGTCTACCCGACTATATAAAATAACTTAACAAATCATGGGTCCATGTCGGGTGCCATGGATTATTTACTGGGGTGACCTGATTTTTTTGATTCTCTGCCTGCTGTACCGT
The DNA here is from genome assembly GCA_900323375.1 of Benthosema glaciale. Lineage (NCBI taxonomy): Eukaryota > Metazoa > Chordata > Actinopteri > Myctophiformes > Myctophidae > Benthosema > Benthosema glaciale. The sequence continues at coordinate 235 of OOFJ01133173.1, read as the reverse complement.
CCTTCCTCTCTGTCTCCTTGTGTCTCTGTGTCCAGAATCACTGACTGCCCTGTTGTCCTCTCTGTCTCCCTGTGTCTCTGTGTCCAGAATCACTGACTGCCCTGTTGTCCTCTCTGTCTCCCTGTGTCTCTGTGTCCAGAATCACTGACTGCCCTGTTGTCCTCTCTGTCTCCCTGTGTCTCTGTGTCCAGTGTGGCGGGCAGATCAGCGGCGGTGACGTGGTGGTGTTTGCGGC
>OOFJ01133161.1:0-11648 GCA_900323375.1 Benthosema glaciale | reverse complement strand
CTGTGTCTGTGTCTGTGTGTGTGCGCGTGCGTGCGTGCGTGCGCGGATGCATTATTATTATTATTATTGTTATTGGTATTGTTTTTGTTATTATTATTATTAGTTTATTTTTATTTATTTTTAGGGGTGCTGACCCCTCCTATATCCATTTTTTTTTTTGGTGTGTGCGTGCGTGTGCGTGTGCGTGTGTGTGTGTCTGCACAAACGTCCTACATAAACATACATAAACATAAATTCTCTTTGACAATGATGGGAGAATTTTACGTCTATACGTCAATAGTATCTGTAGTGTAATTGTGATTGGCCGGAATGAGATGATGAAGTACGATGATAAGAGTGCCCTCACTTCACATGGGTGTGATTCTTTTTTTTTCTTCTTTTTTTTCCATAATATATTTTACATTTGGGAACTTCAAAACCAATTTGTGTATCGGATATTTATATCGGATAGTACAGAACATGCTTTGTATTCTCAACATTGAAGTATTGCATAATATAAAAAGATGGAAGAATATTTAAACACAGAACTATTAGTTGCCTTGACTGGATTCCTTATATTCAGTCGGTGCATGAATCTCTCGTGACAGAATAATAACACTTTAGTCATGTAATATTGGTGAATATTACCAAATTACACCATAATTTGAGGAATATGGTTCCAAGCGCATGACGCATATGGAGATATGTCAACAGTTGAGATTCAAAGCCGATTATCTAGTGGAAATAATTGTATTGTAATTTTCTCAATATTGGACCGTGGGAGAATGACCTTTTAACCTATAATATCACCTAATTATACCTTGTTTTATGTAACATGAGTCCTACCCCATAGATCCTGTTACCCTGGCGCTGATCCTGATGGAATAATCTCTGAGTTAACAAAGCAGAATATAAAGGGAAAGCATTCTATTAGAAAGATGTGCCTTCCTCACATCATGAGTCCTCATTAGTCAAATTACTCTCATCACTGTTGGTTGAACTGATCTGTGTGATGTCAAAGTATAAATCAGGCTTGTTGCTTTTCCCATTGCAAACACTGGATGCAAGAAGGAAGGTGGGTCCTCTTTGCAGTGCCGGATGTGGGTGTGTTTGTGTGAGCTACAAATCGTTATGTTCTGTGATGAGTCCGCTGCTTTGGAAACACAATAATGTCAGAGTTTGTTATTTTGTGTAAAAGGAATTGGTGTCTCCAACCATTTTAAGATGCCAGTTGGTACCTGACGCCATGGTCAAAATAGACAAAAATAATGACCGTCTACTTGACAGTTTGCAATCAAGTTACTCGATTCAGTGTAGACATACTGTAGAGTGTTTGATTGTGTGTATGAGTAAGTGTTTTAGGAATGAGTTAAATGATAATTATTCACATTATATTCTTTCTTTTTCGTTTTTCCTTTGTGTGTGTGCGCGGCTGTGTGCTTATGTGTCCGTGTGCCTGTATGTATACGGAAGTGTACAGAAGAGACATTGTTACATAACACAAGTCAGGAGGATATGCAATAGTAAAAAGATACATAATGTGTAACTTACACAATAATAAAGTAATGGTAAAAAGAAAAGAAAAAATAACATTTACAATTAAAAAGACTGGGGCACCTGAAACAGAAGATAGGTTAGGTTATATCCAGTTTATCCACTAGGTTTAGTTTAAGTTTAAGTTAGGTCCAGCTGCTAATCAGCCATATCTTCAGAGAGGACTAAAAGTGATCGCTAACTCATTCCACCTTTCAGCTGCCGAGTCTAAAAATGAGTTTTTCCCCATACAGCTACTGAAATTGACAGGTACAAGGTCTGTGGTACTACGTCTTGGGAAATGATTATGAACGTTGCTAACTTTAGAAAAATAGTTATGAAGGTATGCCTGGGTGTCCTTGCTTTGTATCCTGTGGACTATACACAGTTTTATTAATGCAACTCTTTTGTCTACCTTGAGCTAATCAAAATGAGCAGGGAGAAGATGTGTTTTGGGATGGAGTTTTAGGATAACCCTAAGTAATTTATTTTGTGAGGTTTGAAGCTTATTTTTCAAAGTTGCACATGTACCTTCTGTACCATAAAGAGATTGCATAATCAAAATGACATTGGACCAGAGCCCCTGCTAATATTTCCAGAGCATTTCTATTCAAGAATGAGGATGTTTTAGCAAGGAATTTCAGTCTTTGGTTAACCTTATTTATGACCTGTAGTGCCGTGCTCTCCCCGGATAGATTATTGTCCAATATACGAAACTTCAAAGTTACCAACTACAACCTTACCCAGGTGACTTCTTTAGTTCCACTCTAGACGCAAAGAGAATCGACTCTGTTTTGCCAAGATGTAGACTACTAGACTGCCTATTGTCTACTAGGCAGGAACCGATCTTGAGCAGCTCTGAACTGAGCACTCTTTCTACCTCCAATTTGTCTTGGTGCGAGACGAGAAGAGCAGCATCATCAGCAAAAATACATCATCAATACAAAGAATCACACCCGTGTGAACTGAGTGGTGTGAGGTCTTATACGGACCTCACACCACTCAATACTTGTGATTGATTCTCTGATTGCATCCCCTTTTATACGCACTGTCCAGCACTGGTCTGATGTAACGTTTTACGTACTAGTCTTCACATGACTCTTATGTAATGATTCCTACCCGTTTGAACTCAAATGACTTCATACCTGTCTACGGTGGACAGGGTGTGACACGGGACGTTTCGGGGGGACACCAAAGCTGGTTGTAGGAGTGGTGTTTCACACCACTCAAAAATACATATGCAGTCAGCCACAGGCTGACTGCATATCAACAATACCGTCGTATATACTAAGAAGAACAGTGGACCTAGATTTCTCCCCTGGGGGACTCCACTTGTTAGAGGAGGTGAAGATATTGTGCCATTAACGTCTACCACTCCGTCCTCTACTTCCTAAATAAGAAGAACTCAAATATAAGGTTCTGAGGTGTCAGATAAGAGTTTATTTTGTCATAAATTATGATCTTCGATATAGAGCTCAATATTCTTCCCAATATCCAGTTTGCTATACCTTTTTTATAAAGAGGGGTTACTCTTGCCTGTTGAAGTCCTGGAATATAGCCCTGTTTGATTGACTAATTTATAATAAAAGTGATGCATGGTGTAATGACTTCTGCTGCGTCCTTTAAGAATTTAGCAGGGATATTGTCCTGTCCCATGGCTTTAGGGGAGTTTAGGGCCTTGAGTTTTTTTTTAGAACTTTTTCTTGTAGTGGTCTGTGTAGCTGTAGTTGTGACACAAAGATTGCAGTGCTAAGTGACATCTGACCAAAGATGAACGGAAAGATGGGTGTGGGAGGATGAATGAGAGGGGAAGAGGAAATAGTGTAATGGCTGGGTGAGAGAGACGAGACAGAACGAGGGAGAGATTAGGGTGTGGATGATTATGACAACTGGCTGGAGTTTCCATTTATTCTTATTGCACTCCACTCACTATTAACCACGGTGCTGCCATTTGAAGCCAGGTCAGGATGAAACTAAGACAACCAAAATTGTGAGGCAGGATATTTTAGTGATTCATTCATTGATTTATTATTTAACAACTGTTGCGTGCGTGCGTGCGGCTGTGATCACACAGTAAGCGGCTGTGATCATACAGTAGTCAATGACTACTGACGTTATAAGTAGTAACGAGACTATACTTCTACGTTATGTGACTGATGTCACAAGCTGGTCACATGAAGTCTGTCATCCACAAGAGCCATGTCTGCTATTCTGGAGAATCAAACTGCGGCTTTGTGTTTCTTTTTCGACACCACCCAGATCTTGTGGGTATACTGTAGTCTCACTGCACTGCCAGTGGAGATTTTCTACACACAATGATGAAGCCAAGTAATAAAAGGGACAGCACAACATTAGTAGGCTACTGACTGTATGTTCTCAACAGGGTTTATTGGAAGTAATAAAGTGTGTGCCATGGGGCCGACAATATCCAACAACTATCAACCCAATCCAACGCTATGATGCAAATTTGTCACACATTCTGTGTCCCAAAGCTCCATAGCTGCTCACAATCATAAACCCGATATCTTCTCATAACAAAAAGGTACATTTGTACTTTAATGAATGGGCCAATAACGTTTCAAGCAATAATAGCACATCTGGGAGAGGATAGCTTATTTATTCTTCTGATGTTCACACAGGACGAATACTGTCACTTTTTGTTTTTAAAACACGCACGCATGCACGCATGCACACACATTGTGCACACGCACGAATGTGTGTTGATTTTTGTTAATATGGTAATTCTTCCCATCATAATGTGGCGTTTTAATAATGTAGTGGTTTAGATTTACATACAGTTGTAAATGAATGTGTGCATATTCTGTTACTCTTATCAAAAGTTGAAAGATGATTACACTTTTCATATAGAATTACAGTACAGTTTTGAAGCTTTTCTTATTTGAGATTGAGACAAACTGTGCTAAATCATATGCAATCAATTCAGTTAAATGGACATTATATGAATTTGAGAGTTAGGACACAGAAAGACCTACATGTATTCATTGTGCATTCATTTTTGAGCAACTTGAGACCTATGCTGAAGATGAGGACATTTTAAAAATTGGGTTGTAACTTGTCATCAAACATGACCAATGCAACCTTTTATTTCAGTTTCCCACAGATTTGGCAAAGTAATGATGAACATTAACTATCTGTTCCAATATCTCTTTACTTGTTACTTGCGTGAGTGGAGCGAACCTCGATTGGTTGAATGAGTTGATGATGTAATGGTTGTGTAATTGAGATATTAATCGTTATTGGTTGAGAGTACCCCTTTATAAATCAAACTCCTGGAAATCCCTTTAAAAACATTCTTGATTCCAAATCAATCATGTCCTGACCTCCATACTATAACTCTTTGTTTGGTGTTAAACGAAAGGACTTCAACCTTTTTAATGGTATTTACATAATACATATGCAGTATGGTATATATGATGACGACAACAAGATATGTCACAAGATCTTATAAATCAAGTTTAAACAGTGTGGTAGGGTAATTGTAGTTGAGTTTAATCAGCAATCAGCAATCATGATCATCAGGTAGTATTAGTAATAGATATACTGATATACTCTTTAAAAACCTTGGTATTATGTATGATGACAACAAGATACGTCACAAGATCTTATAAATCAAGTTTAAACAGCGTGGTAGGGTAATTGTAGTCAGGTTTAATCAGTAATCAGTGTATGTGAGAAAGGCAAGTTGTCACTCGACACTCGAGTGCAGTTCTAGTTATATTTATATCCCTTCCTGGAAAATGTGTAATTGCCACACTGTAGCCACTGTACAGTATACTGGAATATTAATTAATATTTATTTATTTCTTCTCTTTCTTTTACTTTCTCCCCAAAGTCCCCAGGTGACTCAATGGGATTAAGGCATATTTGAAGGTCACTTGTATATGTATGCCTTATAAACACAGAAAATGGCATCCTCTTAAGGCACATTAACATTATTGTGAATGTTACTGAACAATCAAAGCAGACATTGTATTGGTAGGCCAATAAATGCACACAGTAAGTTATGTGCACAATATATAAAAAATACAGATTTACAAGCTCAAGTCAATGATGTATTTCCATGTATTGCCATGTATTGTGTGTAGTTCGCAATTTCCAAAGCAAAAATAAAGAAAAATACAAAAATCTTTACAATTTGTTTTTGTCAGTTTTCGCCCCAAAATAAAGCATGCCTAAAACCGGGACACCAGGTTGAAAGTGTTATTTTAGAGACAGTCATGCGTGAGGATTTACAGTGTGATAAAACAGTCTGGATACTGTAGGCCCACATACCCTGTGTCATAACCTGCTGTGAATGGCTTGGGGGACAGCTTAACGTCACGTTCATTCAAGCTTTCGATCAAATGTTTATGCATCTAGGTCTAAGGCTGACGCACAATGGAGAGTCATTGATGCATGGAGGGTGTGACCCATACAAGGCTTCAAATGGTCCTGATGGGAGATCTAATCGCACATAACTACTACAGTAACACGAGAAGAAAGAGCAGCCACTAGAGCAGTAAGTAACCCATGCAGTGAAAAGAGGATGAACGGCTCCCAGCATCAAAGGCACGGTCTCAGTCAGACAGACAGCTTCTTCAACACCATCATGAGTCCACTCAGCACCACCAGCATCACCCTCACACTTCTACTCATCTTAGCCATCCCAGTCTGCAAAAGTAAGTCCTCTTGCCTTTTTTTTTAGATGGATAGAAATTATCTGGTGAAAATGCTTTGCATGATTGTAACATCACTGGAATACAAGGGAGGTGCAAGAACATTAACTTTAACTTACTGTATAATAATTATTACTATTCTCTGCATATACAAAGAATAGAGAAAGGGGGGAAAAGATCATTTCCCCTTTTGCACCAATGGCTTTCATATGTTCCGGCATAACTTATGCCGGAACATAGTGAGTTAAAATGCCGCGGCATAACGCACTATAGGTTTGATTACAATAGAAAGTAAGCTGCATATGATAGACTGCTAAATCCATTAAACTCCATTACTGTAAAAATAAATGTCAACTTATCAGCACTTAACCAGTTGGAAGTTCAGCTTGTTACACAAGGGACAAATTAAGAGATGCTTCTCGTCTTGGTTCATATTTAGTTCGAGTTACCCTGCTGTCCACAAGGCACCCCTTGTTGGTGATTATTGGATATGTATGGCTGTCATGCTGCAGTTGTGGAGCCACACAGTTAACAGTTCTAGCCTAAATTATAAAAATATGACTAGCAAAGGCAGCCTTAAAAGTGCTGTAATAATTATTTTATTATTTATGGTTAAAACTTGTATTTTTAAGTTAAGTTAAAAGTCAATCTTATAGTAACCAATGCCATTGCTAGAGTGTTTATCCAGTAACTGACATGGGTTTCCCAGTCTCTTCAACTCTTTAATGAACAGATGTAATTTCATACAATAAGGGGAGAGAACCCATTTATCAGCTTCAATTTCATACAATCAGGAGAGAAAACCCATTTATCAGCTTCAGTTTTATATTGTACCAATACCAATTTTGTCCACTCTTTTTCCTCCCATCACTTCCTATTTCACTTGTTTATTCATTAAAATATATGAGTTCTCGTAATTGGATGAAATTGATATCCTGAAGTGAAAATGTATTGGCTTATTAAAGAGCCAGAGAGCTGGGGATAGCTGACACCCCTGTAAAATATCACTTGCTCCTTTAATGTTAAAGTTAATTTTAATTTACAAATATTGAAATTGTTTGACATGTTTTTGAGCGGCGCTGCCTGGCTTTTGAAATTATGTCATATTGCATCCACGTCTATGGACTTTTAATCTTTGTGTACTTAACAAAGATCAATTTTTTAAATGTATTTAACTTTTAGTGTTTGTTTAGGGCACCAAACGTCATGTTAATATTTGTTTACACCAGTACGAAGTAAGACCAATATAAATACATCTTGTGAAGTTGTGACTGGTTTTGTTTTACACAATAACAAACTGTTTAAAGGAGTGAGGCGCATCCCTCAGTTCATATGAGTGTGATTTTTACTTGACCACTAATTTTAAGGATGTTTAGAGCCTGTTGTTTAGAGTCCAGTTGTTGTGCGTCCAGGGACTTGAGGCCCTTGTTCTAAATTGACCCTTACAAGTGTACAACTCTTACAGTATACCAATGGAACCAAATTAACCTGTTAGGTTCCATTTTGGATCCTTTTATATACATATACAGTACTGCCAGAGTTACATTTTGAACTCAAATGTAATACTTTGAGACACTGGTTTAGACAGATGCCAGGTTCAGTGTTTACATGCAGTTTCTTTGACACACTACACCTTTTTGTCTACACTCTTCATGCTTACTCTGCTATTCTGATCACATACTCACTCTGAGCAAGAGTACATGTATGCTACTGTAAATGTTTGAATTGTTAATTGTTATCAAATTAAATGAAGTAGATTAAACTGGTTTATCCTCCTATTCATCCACACATAAATTGTGTGGAGTAATATTCTATAAACATAATATCTTCGTTGTGGACATGACGTGCCTATAATAGGCTCTGTGACTGGTAGCTCCCAGCAGTCAGATAACATCTCAGTTGATTGAGATGTTTGAAGATATAGCGTGGCAGTCACGTCGGCAGCATCCTCATGATGTCATTGTGATCGTCCCATTAGATTATACGTTTTGACACTGGCCATAATCGACACTCTTGTCACTTTGGTGATATGTTGTGGCTGATCTAATGTTTATTTGGTGTGAATTAGCCTGGAAGCAGATGAGTGACTGAGACTTCATTAGTCATCAGTTTAAAAATAATAATCAACCACCACCTGGCATTCCTATTTTGGCATCTCGTTTTAGACAAACATTCTCAAAACCTACAAAATAATGTGTTGAAAATAGAGAAAATAGCAGATTTATATCGGGCATCAAATCTAGAATTTTGCTTATTTTCACCATCCGTCATACAACAAAGTAAAAGGATTAAGTGGTTATAGTAGGCTACATTTGCCATATGATAAAGCTTTTGTATGGTGATTTGTTTTTGTCGACTATGGGCAAATTTTAATACATGTTGTCATTACCTGTTATCATTATTGATCAATGCAGTACTATGTACAGTACTACGGCCATAAGCGCCACATGTACAATATTACTGTCCATCTTGCTAATGGACATCCAGGGCAATCATCTTGTTCTGGAAGTTGTGGAATAATAGACATATCAGAGATGCTGGCTGTCATGAGTCACATCAAGGTCTCCCTTTTTCACAGCGTGGTGGATGCTATTGCTGTTCTGATGTATGGTTACTATTCCTGCCATTCCATGTATACATTGCTAAGCATGTTATGTGTTTCTTAATGGATTTGTTAAAGTAATTGCATATTATGTCATCCTTGTGGCTCTTTCAGTTATTAGTGCTTGTTTGTTTCTCAATTGCGGCATGGAACAAAAGCTGCTCCCATACAACTTCAACAAACCACAATCGAGCAGAATCATCTAGTCAGCCAGGTATGTTTGTTCTTTCTTTCTTTCTTTCTTTCTTTCTTTCTTTCTTTCTTTCTTTCTTTCTTTCTTTCTTTCTTTCTTTCTTTCTTTCTTCTCTCTCTCTGCCACTGAGCTCCACTCATTCATTGCAGCATTCTGTTCTATTCTATAGATAGATGATGTCTGTTCGTGGTACCTCTCAGCAGACCTGCCATTTCAGGTGAGTTGGGATAATGAAACAATAACACACACCCCCTGATGTGGAAGCAGCTCCACTCTCACCCTACCTTGATGTTGTTGTTTGTGCACATCTATTTTCCAAGTTGTGGATGTACTGTATTTCTTACATGCCTGATCTGTTTCTCTTGCTGGCCACTATTCCAGGCATCTAATGCCTTAGGAGAACTCTGTGTCCTGATGCTGGTCCAGAAGTCAAAGGTAGTCCACTTCTCAAGCCCTTTGACCTTAGCAATAGTGTTTCTTTTAAAATATTGTATTTGTCTAAAAATGCAGTTTATTGTGTTAGATCAACAGCTGTTAGTATCTGAATGTGCAAGTGATAAATTCCTTGATTATTATGATACATTTAAAATATATAATAATGGTTATTGACTATCATGTGCTTTGGGTGAACAGAGAATCATACTGTGATATGATTATTCAAATTTTATTTGCTTATATAGGAGGAGTTGAAGGTTCGAGACAATAGAAAAAGGGTGAGAGCGTGTCTGTTCATTTTCTATTCACATAATGTTCTCCTTTGTTCAATAATAGACAACACATTGCACAAGATTCCGTTTGTTGATGAGTGTGTGTGTGTGTGTGTGTGTGTGTGTGTGTGTGTGTGTGTGTGTGTGTGTGTGTGCGTGCGTGCGTGCGTGCGTGCGTGTGTGGTTCTGTTCTGTACATTCATGGAACCGTAATGCTTTGACAGATGTGGAAGTTCATTTATTAACCCTATACAGTATGTTAGAGTTCTGCTTCTGAAGTAGGGTGACCAGTGGCCTCAATTTGCTACTCTAGATTTTTTTTTATAATGGGATGAATGTAGAGTTGCAATACCCTCCATTGACTTCCTACTCATCCAATTTACATTTGCGATCTGATGGTATTAAACAACGTTAAACTCACCAACATTTCAGCTCTAGGCTAAGCTTGAATTATTCTCTTTCGAACTGCAAAGCGTTTGTTTCATAAAAATCCACCGTAGACATGTTATGAGCTACTTTCTGTCAAGAAGAAAGTCTCTTCAGGTGATATTATTTCTAAGTGATGGAGTTTGGAAGCACTCGTTTTTTTTTTAACGGGTCGGTCGCGCTGCTGCCTCCTGCATTATGTGCAAATGTAAAACAGGTGGTACACAGCAGGGCTGTTCAGTGACTTACGACAAGTGCTTCCAAACTCCAGCACTCCAGAAATAATATAACCTGCAGAGACATGTCTACGGTTGATTTTTATGACAAAAACGCTTTGCAGATTGAAAAGAGGATCATTCAAGCCTCAAGCCTGGCCTAGAGCTGAAATGAGTTTAAAGTTGTTAAATACAAGCAGATCACAAATGTAAATTGGATGAGTAGAAAGTCAATGGAGGGTATTGCAACTCTAGATTCATCCCGTTATTTAAAAAAAAATCTAGAATTGCAAATTGTGTCTAGGGTGACCAGATCCAAACTGTTCATTTGAGGGACAGAAGTATTGCATGTGTGGGACAAGGTGGGGAAACAGGATGAAATTCAAATATAGCAAAAATAGCCGATATACAAGCTCAAAACGCGTCACAGTTCGGCACGCTTTGAGCTTGTAGATCGGCTATTTTTGATACAACAGTACATGCAATGTGGCCCCTCTGGAGTCAGTGTGGAAATATAGTGTCCCTCTCCATCTTCAAAGCAGCCCACCACTGCTTTAGCCTATAGGGGGAATATTTCTCATGTTATTTTAACAGACTTAAAAACACAACTAACAGGAAAAGAGACGATGAGAGAGCTTTACAACAGAAAGACAACTATTAGAGGACTAAATATTAGAGGACTAAATATTAGAGGACTAAATATTAGAGGACTAAATATTAGGACATTTGAACTTTTTTCCTCCTGTCTGAAGTGCTAGTGTAATGTAGGTTTATTTACAGTGTGTGTCCAGCAGGTGTCTCTGTCCACCACAACATGTTCAGCTTCCTCTCCTCTCTGTAGCCTAATGTTTAATTTGAGCACACACGTCCATGCACGCACGCACGCACGCACGCACGCACACACACACACACACACACACACACACACACATCAAACAGAAGGACCCAAGGCCCTCTGGGGAGGAGCGGGCATTTCCTCTGCTTCCTGTCTGAGAGATGACATCACTAGTCTGTACACAGTAGCATCAGACCAGATAGACACACCTGGGCTACGTTTAGTTTAGTTTAGTTTAGTTTAGTTTGTTAGTTTAGTTTAGTTTAGTTTAGTTTAGTTTAGTTTAGTTTAGTTTAGTTTAGTTTAGTTTAGGTTAGGTTAGTTTAGGTTAGTTTAGTTTAGTTTAGTTTAGTTTAGGTTAGGTTAGGTTAGGTTAGGTTAGGTTAGTTTAGTTTAGTTTAGTTTAGTTTAGTTTAGTTTAGTTTAGTTTAGGTTAGTTTAGGTTAGTTTAGTTTAGTTTAGTTTAGTTTAGTTTAGGTTAG
>OOFJ01133160.1:0-10156 GCA_900323375.1 Benthosema glaciale | reverse complement strand
TTTCACTCTGTGTGGAAGTCCGACCTCCCCACCATATCATGACGTTATGATGACGTTACGTCCTCCGGTGACTCCGGTGACGTTCAGGACTTGGCCAGATCACAGCCCATATGGGGATGATCTTTACGTCATTTCCAGGACGTCTTCACCAGTTTCAATAATAAAGATTATTCTGGGCCAGATCTGACCAGTTTTGATCAGATGTGTCATTCCCACTTTAAATTAATCTGGCCTCTATCAGACTCTCTCTGATTCATCCAGGGCCGTCTGTTTTTGTGGGTAGAATTTATGTTGGTTGAAATCAGGTGATATTCTGGGCCAGATCAGACTAGTCTTGGTTTGACTTGATCTGGGCCACAATGGAGACATCACTAATTGGTCCAGGTCCTGACCGTGCTTGCTGGGTAGAGTTCACGATGGTGGACCTGTCCTGGCAACCTTCTGACCACAAGCACAGCCCTTTAATAGGCCAACGCTGCATGACAGTGCAGCGGACCATTGCTGAAAAAGGGAACGCGTGCCTGTTTCTGAAGTGACATGCATTTATTGTTTAAAACTGTCATTTTTACTGTTGGATATATACGGTGGTATATAACAGGGGTAGAGTGACTGGATGGCAACCGCAGGGTTGCCGGCTCTTACCCGGGCTCCCCCAGAGTTAGTGTCAATGTGTCCTTGAGCAAGACACTTAACCCCTAATTGCTCCTGATGTGCTGGTACAGTAGGTGCCTTGCATGGTTTCCGCTGCCATCAGTGTGTGAATGGGTGAATGTAATGCACAATCTATATGTAAAGCGCCTTGGATAAAGGCGCTATATAAATGCACCATTTACCATTTACATTGACTATAGTGTTTCTATGATAAAAGCTCTCCCCGAACTTGTAACATTGTTGCTTTCTGTCTTTGTTTTTCTCACTGCAATGATATGGAAGACTAAGTACAAGAGTAAAGGAGAAAGAGAGGTCAGGATTGTGCGTGCGTGCGTGCGAGAGAGAGAGAGAGAGAGAGACAGAGAGAGAGAGAGAGAGAGAGAGGGTACATACCTGGCTCACAGGAGCAGCCTCCGGGGAGAGAGACTCAGAGATTGTGTTATTTTCACTGAGAGGTTGCTATGGTGCCACACGGAGATGCTCTGAATTATGGCAAAGAAATGTAGAGTATGGAGGGCATGTGCAGGTAAGAAAACGAAGGAAGCAGAGATTGCGAGTCCTTGGTGAAACGTCTTATCTGATGCCAGGAACGGGGACCATGAGGCCCTGACGGAATCGGGGCTGATGTGTGCCTTTATTTGTCTGGTGAAATGGGACATAGAAAAGGTTCCTGCCTCATCCACTCCGCTGTCACTCTTCCAAGGGCATACGACCTATGTGTGGCTGCCTTGGTGCTTGCATTGGCCCTTATTTAAAACACGCACACACACACGCACGCACGCGCATGCACACACATAATCTATACATACATGCCTGTGTGTACTGTGCACAGCATGCACATGCAGCAACCACACACACACACACACACACACACACACACACACACACACACACACACACACACACACGTCTGTGCGTAAGCCATGTATGCACATGTAGCGACTACAAGTACACACGCGCGCGCACACGCACACACACGCACGCAATCTACAATCTATTCGCCATGTACTGTAGCTATAGCTAGTGCACTCTGAAGGTAACCTTTTTTTATCCTCTCTTTTTATCTTTGTCACACACGTACGTTCTCCTCCAATCCCTCCGCTCCCCACCCCACCGCCTACAAAAGGACACATCACTAAAAGATGAGAGTACACTAACATGGAATCTAATCAGACAAGAGCGGTGTCTGATAATAGATGGCCGACGGTGGCGGGGTTGGGTTAAGCCATACTGGGCGGGAAGGAACGCCTGTTGGTGTTTTAACCGGCATTATGTTATGCTTTAGCTATTGAAAAACAGCAGATCTACAAGCTCATAGCGCGCCACCGAGTGGCGCGCTACGAGCTTGTAGATCTGCTGTTTTTGAAAGATCGTGAAAATGTGTAGCGGGAATCTTTGAATATATTGTTTCAGAGTGAAAGTTTTTTACCTCAAATCTTTGCTTCTGGGGGTGTCTCTGAAACAACATATTTTCAGATGGGGGTCGGTGGCCCAATTACATATCATTTTTGGTGGTCCTTGACATGAAATATTGAGCACCACTGACATATAGAAACATGAGGTTTTTCAGAAAACTCTCAGGACTCTTGGTAGGTGCATGCCTTGCATGGTTTCCGCTGCCATCAGTGTGTGAATGGGTGAATGTAATGCCCAATCTATGTAAAGCGCCTTGGATAAAGACGCTATATAAATGGACCATTTACCATTTAGAATCGTCCTCAGGTCGAAATGGGTTAAACACTTTTCTACTTACAAAACGGTTCCGATGACAGCCAACTCGACAGAAAATGCCCCCCTAATCAAAACGTAACTGTCGGTGCCACAAAGTAATAACCACCACTGACAAATTGAATCGCACGCTTTTCATGCCTGTTGTGTCATCAAGTGTTTTGTGAGGCGACTAAAATAGCAGAGAAATCGTTTACTAAGGCAGTGGATGGTCCGTGCAGTCAGCAAAAAAGGTGACAGGTCATGAATTCTTTTTTTTTCTTTTTTTTTCTCCATAGATGGGAGGAAAAAAACGAATGAAAAACCCTTCCGAGGCGATGAATGATAGAGCACGCCAGGGTGGCCTCAAAGCCTCACACTGAGCACAAAAAAGTATCTGTGCGTGTGTGTGTGTGTGTGTGTGTGTGCGTGCGTGTGTGTGTGCGCGCGCGTGCGTGGTATTTGTATACATGTTTTGTGTGAACTTGTAGATGTGTGTGTACTGTGTAACCACATGTGTGTTTTTATGAGAACAAATATGTTTTTTTACACTTGTGTGTGTGTGTAATAATCCTGCACAACATCATGTGGGGAAGACTGTGAGATAATCCTGTTAATCCACCATGATGACATGCAGTGAATACACCGCACACACGCACAGTATCCTGGCCGCACATCTGTGTGGAAGACTGTGAGATACTATACCGAGGGGGAGAGAACACACAAAGGAACGAAAAAACAACAAGCTGAGTCACACTTTGAAACTACTAATAAAAGAGGCTGTAAACAACCAAAAAAGACACGCACATCCCAAAGCCTTCTGTCGGCAGGGTGCTGCTGGATTAAACAGAGTATAAGTAGAATAAATGAAAAACCTGCACACCAATTTGCTGCTCCCAAGACTTTCTTTTACTTCAGTGCTAACGTTTCGGGCCAAAGCCCTTCGTCAGTCCTTCACGAAGGGCTTTGGCCCGAAACGTTACCACTGAAGTAAAAGAAAGTCTTGGGAGCAGCACTTTGAAACTCCCCCAGTTGTCGGCACAGCCTATACATTACACAACACGTATACAGAACACAAACGACGATGTAAATTAAATGTTCCGACCTAACGATCGTCTCTAAAGACTCCAGAAATATATTCTCCGTCCAAGAAACTCCTCAGCGTTATTTAGATTACCGCGCTGAAGCTCCGAGCACGTTTCCACAGCGTATACGGAACGCTCCCTTTCATGTCAGCATGTGGGGTGGAGCTGCAAGAAGAAACCCATAGTTGCTTTGAAAATGTCAAACCAAATACAGATTCTAACTTAGTTGGCTTCCAGAACCAGCGGCCTATGATGAGTGTTTGGCATTTGTGATGCAGCCTGCATTCCCTGGCTGCCCTCCCTTGAAGGAGTACAGTACATGTAGTATTGTGTTGAATACATGGGACCCGAATGTAAATAAGATCAAATTATCTTTCTTCGGTGCTCCCTTTGGATTAATGCAATGTTTGTGACTGTACTCTGTACTGTTTTACATTATATTGTCTAACAAAATTATCAATCAATCAAGGACGAGTTCACCCATTTTCAATGTCCATCCTTCCTAGCCTGGAAAACATGCCCCAAGCCCTGGGCAGATTGGGTCTGGCACTCCTCAGTTTGAATCATATTTCCCTCAGCCCAAAACTGTGATGGACCAATCACAGCCCACTATTCAAATTTTATTGCTGTGACTTTGGAATCAGTTTGGAACTGCCCCTCGGAAATAAAATCTCAACACAGATGTTCCATCTACAGGGATATTTGTCTGGTCCATGCCAGGCTACATCCTTCCATCCATCTTCAACCGCTTATCCGTTGTCGGGTCTCGGGGGCAACAGCTCCACCAGAGAGCTCCAGACTTCCCTGTCCCGAGCAACATTAGCGACTTCCTCCTGGGGGATCCCGAGACGGTGCAAGGCCAGGGAGTCGATGTAATCCCTCCATCTGGTCCTTATGGTCTGCCACGGGGGTCTCCTCCCAGTGGGATGTGCATCGAGGACCTCCCTAGGTACGGAGACGCTCGAGAGGCATCCGAACCAGATGCCCGAACCACTTAAGATGGCTCCTTTCCAGGCGAAGAAGCAGCGGCTCTACTCTGAGTCTCTCCCGTGTGGCCGAACTTCTCACCTTATCTCTAAGGGAGATGCCAGCCACCCGTCTGAGAAAACTCATTTTTGGCCGTTTGTATTCACAACCTTATTCTTTCGGTCATGACCCACACTTCATGACCATATTCACTAATTGGTCCTCACTAATGCTCATTATAATGTGGTAAAAGAAATAGTCTGCATCTCAGAGAGGAGGGCTGTGGACAGTTCAGAAACATGTCTACCAGTCATCGATGGGTATCCAAGCTAATAGAAACTGCAGGTTTGCTTTTCCTGGAACGTTAGCATTCTATAATAAAAGCCATATTGTTCTCATGTTAATAATAAAAATCTAAATACAAAAATTGAAAACACTGATAGACAGGTTTCTGAAGTGTCCACAGCTTAATTTCAGCAGTAAAAACACATTCATATTGAACTGTGTGCTTGTCACTTCACTTGTAGAATCACAGTCACACAGAAGGTGCACATTCTGTCATGACTGCAAATCTCTTTGATATTCTCATATTCTGTTTTTTGGTGCAAAGTAGATGCTGTTATGGGGGAGCGCGGCCTGTTGAAGCCTTGCTGTGTAGTTGGGTGATTGGTGCTTGGAGATGAGGGTTATGTGTCTATGGTTAATCCTGTTAGCTTATTGATTAGACCATGGGCTGCATCTTGGGTGGATTGTTATCATACTGTGGTTGGTTGATTAGAATCGAAGTGGGTGGAGTTGGCAGAGTACATAAGGGGAAACAGCTCAGTCGGATTGTAGGCTGTGTGGGGAGGTCACAATTTTATTTATTTTATTTTATTGTATTAATATTTTTCTTCAGTTGTACATTTCTGCGATTTTTGTTGTCCTGGTCTTGATTCAATAAAAAATATAGCTGCAAGCGCCAATCAGCCATAAAACAGGTTATTTTTTGTTTGTTTGTTTTTTGGCTTTTCTGCCTTTATTCATAGTATCAAGTGAAGATGGACAGGAAAGAGGGAGAGAGAGAAGGGGAGAGACATGCAGAAAAGGTCGTCATGAACGGGACTCGAACACGTGACACGCAGCACGCTGTCAGGCCAGAGCCTATATGTGGCATGCGCCTGGACGCCCTATAAGACAGGGTTTTTAAGTAATACAGCCCTTGAATATGTCTGCAATTGGTTCAATATCTGTTGCTAAGGGATATCTCTTACTTGTACAAGAGACTGTAATATTCTCATACTCTCATTCTCTCATTTTTATGACCTTTTTGAGCACACACCATAGCCTATGTAGGCCTATATTTAATAATGTTGTCCTAACTTTCTTCACTCACTCTTTTACAAACTTGTCAGGTAAGAATAAACTGAAGCCAACTTCAAGGTTTATAGGAGGAGAGTCCCCCCCAGAAACACCCCTTCCTTCCTTCCTTCCTTCCTTCCTTCCTTCCTTCCTTCCTTCCTTCCTTCCTTCCTTCCCACCTCAATGTCACTGCACAATCTCACATACGCCTGACAGAACACTATAGTTGCAACACAATGATGCAGATATCATCTCTTCCCGCAAAAAATAGTTAATCTTCAAGGTCACGTTAATGCCATTCTCACATGCCTAGAATATGGATGATAGGATTCATGTGGTTAACGCATTAACAGTACATTTACGATGAAGCTAATGGCACTGAATCTCAAAATAGACTATTTTAAAACCTGAGCATTGGTCAGATAACGACAACCTATCTCTAACCCTCACCCTAACCTCCCACGGGGTAAAACGCATGTCTGAACAAAGCATATGCCTCCCAAGCTCCACTGTCCAACCTCCACACACCACTGAAAGACCTCTGACCTGTTTCTCTTGACTCTTGACTCTTGACTCGCAAAAATACTCACTCATTTGTCACTCAAATGTCCCCAATTACATTCACCAATTAAAAAAGGCTGAAAAAGACAGTGGGTGGCTTACAGTATGGCAGGATATGCAATATATGTGGCCCAAGGGCTTTCAAATATTACCCGCTTTGAAATATGTTTGGAGTCGGACACACTTGATTGTTGATGTTTGTTGATCTGCATCAGATGCCTCCATTATGATGTACTGTACAATTCATGTTTAAGTAAATTAACTGAAATGGTCAGAATTGCATGCTCTTATACAGGTAATTTAAAACAAATGTCACTAAAATAGTGTTGGCTTGCTTGGTGCTTCACTTTTTCAAGGAATCAGACTCAAATGCTGGTTTCCCCCACCAACTGTGAATTTGCGTTAGACAATGTCTCCCCCAAGTGGTTTAGATGTGAATTGAGAGTGAGTAAATTAATAGCGCCATACAAAAACAGACCCATAGGCCTACAGTACCACAAATAAAGGTCCTTGTCAGACATTTTCTAACTAACATTCACATTACACACAGACAGACATCACAAAGATGAGTGGGAAAAGACAAACTGGTCATTAATGATACTGTAGCAGCTTGTCTCACTCCTCCGTATAAAATAAGATTCCCCCACCCACCCCCTTTTACCCTCATTGTATATATTTCTTTTCCCTTTTACCTCCACTATGATTTGCTGCTTTTGGCTACACAGAAGTTAATGTATGTCTCTAAATGTCTTGATGAAATAAACATGGTGGGCCCTATTGTTATTGTAAACGAGTAGAAATGCTTTAGTTTATA
This sequence comes from Benthosema glaciale, assembly GCA_900323375.1. NCBI lineage: Eukaryota > Metazoa > Chordata > Actinopteri > Myctophiformes > Myctophidae > Benthosema > Benthosema glaciale. Next base: position 3,031 of record OOFJ01133160.1, on the reverse strand, counting down.
GTGTCGTCCCACTCACAGTTTTCAGTTGAGTTTGTAGTATTGAGTTGTTTTGTATTGAGTTGTACTTGAAATGTACTGCAAATGTACTTGAAATGTACTGTAATTCTCCAAGCTGTTTCAATCAATCAATCAATCAATCAATCAATCAATCAATCAATCAATCAATCAATCAATCAAACGTGTATATCTTTATACCTGACAGCTTATCATGTATCAATGATAAGCCATCAGGTATAGTCTGTATTCACCATACACATACAGCCTACATTGACAAGTTATCATGTAGGCCTATATGTATGCCAGTTCAGAATAAGACTTATGACAGTCTCTGATCTCTGAATTTAAAGGCAGACACCAGACAGAGACAGACAGTGACTCACATGTCTTATGACTGTAGCAGTTGAGCAGGTGGATGATTCATATAAAGTGTCTAATTGACATTGTGGTTGCTATATTTCGTTGCTGCATAATGGTGGATGTTGGTGCATGTGGCTGTGTCTCCTTCAGCATTAGGTCACATGTACCCACACCAAACACTATAACTATACTATTGTTCTTTGGTTGACCTTTTTGATTACGTTGGTGGCCATTTTATCACCGGAGAGATTTGCCTCCAGGATGGAACCTAGGTAGGTAATTTCATCTTTCTGTGTGATAATATTGTCACCCACTCTAACCATGAAGCCATCTGCCTTGCTGTATGTAGTATGTACTCAGTTTAACTGTCTACCAAAAACAAAGTTATTGATAAAATATTATGCCAGGTGATCAAATCAATAGTATTCAACACTGTTGCCATTCATTATAGTCGTGGTATGGATTGATTCTGCATCCACTTCGGTTATAGTGCTTGGTGTGGATAGCTCCAGTCAAATAGCCAATCTACAAGTTAATGACACGTTGCGATGTGATCTTCTAGATCGGCCCAGAGCCATAGAGTAAGACAGAGTTACGACATTGAGGTGGCCAGAGAACAACCTGGTTCATATACTCGCGCGAGCCCATAGACTCTGATGCATTCAGTAAACATCTGGTTGTCACCTTTCAATAGAAGTCTATGTAGAAGAGCCTGCCCCATGAAGTGTACAGAGTTGTCGTAACTCTGTCTTACTCTATGCTCTGGATCGGACTATTGACCTATAGTGACTATAGCCAGAAATAAGGACATTACAGTAGATTGAAAGTGGTTAAGGTCTATGATAAAGTGATCCAGAAACCAAATCAACACCTGGTTTCCATCTGAGCACACGTATCCTGCTTAAATTAGTTTTAGAGACAGACTCGGTTATATTGGCTATTATTTGACTTCTCTGTGACATTGGGATTGTCAATAAACCACAATATTTAACCACTTTCTACCTATTTTGGGGAAATATCGGTCAAAACAAATGTAGGCTAATCGGTATAGTCTAGGACTTCAAAATCAAGATCTAATCGGTGTAGGAACCAAAACTCTGGCTTTTCAGTGACAGTTGGGCATGCCAGTAACTAAAGTCAAGTAACAATATTACCCTTTCATGGTAGACAGACAGTCCAACAGTACTGCAGTACTGCTCGAAATGAAGAAACATGTTGAGTAAATACTAAATAGCAGTATTTACTAGTTAGTAACACAGCTGATATACTCTCAGTGTAGAATAATAGAGCCATAAGAGTGTGGGTTGTTCTGACCGATTTGTTATATTCAATTGACAAAATGCCAATTGACTGATATGTTTGTACATTTTGTCTTTTTTTTTGTTCTTTGGAGTGTTTGAGGTTCTGTATACTGCATAGGCCTATAGCCGGTGACTGTACAGGTGGGCACCGGGCACCAAGGGACTGTGTTAAATGTTAATGAATAAATAAATAAATAATAAAATAAAATAAAACATTTGGAAAATGTCTTCATGTAAAATATACATGATTAGAACATGCTTAAAGTCTAATATTTCTACAATTATCTTACTTCAAAACCATATCCAGTTATTTTGGGACATAAAGAAGTTGAAGGATACAATTAAGCCCGATAATGATGTACTGCGCATGTTCACATCATGTGCACATTTTGTGCAAAATACTAGTCAATTTTACATCGTCGGTGCCCAGATCCTTGATGTACCCAATCAGCTGCATTTTGACCTTATAGCCTTCTTCAGAGTGAACGCTTAAAAGACCACAACGTGCCCATTTGTGACTGTTCCTGCAGCATTAATTAAAAGAGATTTTAAACTTTGTTTGTTTGTGAGTGCCAGCTGGTTCCTTTGTTGTTCTACTTGTGAAGGCTGTGAAGTCCTAAGCCTTTTGGAGGATCTCTCTACTGGTTCTTCGGCTTAGTTTAGGCCCCTCTAATGCTGCTATACTGTATAAAGTGTATAATTTTACAGATAGAGATACAAATATGAGCTTAAGAATAGTGTTATTTAACAGTTTCGCTTAGCATGGATTGTGTCAATACAACTGATTATACATGAATGTAGATTTGGTAGTAAACATTTTCAAACCAGTGAGTGAATACGGATTACCAAAGTCTCTCATAGCTCAGAAACATTCATCCAAGTCAAGAGGTAACTCCCAATAAATCCAGACGTGTCACACAACCATTCAATATACGATTTATTATTACTGTTATTGTTCTGTTGTTGTCAGATAAAAGCAGAAAGAGTAGAGAAGCAGTACTAAATCAGAAACAGTGTGACTGCAGCAGCTTTCGGGAGGAAGAGTGGAGGGTTCCTTCTTCCTCCTGTCCGAAGCCACACAACAGAACTGATCTGAAATCAGTACAGTACACTACACAGCACAGGGCAAACTCCCCTCCCCCCTCCTCCCCCCGGTATACGGATAACCCGCCGTAATACCAACTCGCCGCGATTTAGTGCATTTTAGTTTGACTTCTAAAACACCTTAAACATTTTATTTTAATTGCATTGAATTGAAAGGTCGAGAGTATAGTTGTTTAGAGTTTACACTAGATGGAGTAGGAATGCGATATCAAGAGAGTAAATATCTAAATTATTACATTTTAAAAGATAGCATTGTTCCTTCCATTATA
>OOFJ01133159.1:0-14100 GCA_900323375.1 Benthosema glaciale | reverse complement strand
CTTTTCAACCTATCTTCATATAATTGATCCTCACTAATGTTCATGATAAAATCATTATTTTTTTCTACTCAGTCTGTCTCTCATAGGAGGGCTGTTGGCAGTTCAGAAACTGTCCTCCATGCGCATCATCGCTAGACAGATTTTTTTTTTAAACAATATTTTTTTGAAAATATATTTATATTTTCATTATCACGAGAACGATGGCTTCCATTTTCGTATTGGAACTTTTCAGGAAAAGAAAGCCTGCAGTTTCTATTAGCATGGATTCCCCATCGATGATGCGCATGGAGGACGGTTTCTGAACTGCCCACAGCCCTCCTATGAGACACAGACTGAGTAGAAAGAAATGTTGCTGTTTTATCATGAACATTAGTGAGGACCAATTATATGAAGATAGGTTGAAAAGTGGTGAAGTGGTCCTTTAACTGTAAGTAGAAAATAAAGTGAAGTAAAGTGGCTCTTAATCCGTCAAAAAAGCATACATTCAAGAAAAAAACATCAGTCAGCATGACAAATAAAGTGATTGATTTGATCTGCGGGACCAGCTGCTATGAAGCTTTCCCTCTTAAGCAGAACTCATGCCAGCAGTGCCGGGTGGATTTCCACAGTGCGGAATTGCGCTGAATGTTGAATATATTCAAAACACAGTCTGATTGATTCCCTCGGAAATAAGTTAGTCGTGTTCTAGTGTGGGCTTTCTCATCTCTGGTGGTTTAGCTCTACATAATGTACCCGGTATACATTCTATGTTGGAATTAGGTTAATCATTTCACATACAGCTGCCAGTTTAAAACTTTGTTCTCTATTCATTACCTATAGTTTCCATACAATTGTCGCTCTATTGTATGTCTTGCTGTATGAGTACAATAATTTGTACTCATATACAAACATTGTAGCATGGGTAATAAACAATAACAAATAAGACGCCTGAGGGCGAGAAGCCGCCTTGGTGACAGGAGACTATGGGCAAGTGCTGGTGCTGTGGAATGGGGGTCAGATCAACATATCCGCCTGGGTGACAGAAGACTATGGGGAGTGCTGGCACTTTTGCATGGGGGGTCAGATCAACATATGGAATTAATTATGTACTGGCCATATATGGAGCGTGTCTTGAGTGTACAGGGTTTGATGAGGTCGGATCAACATACCGGATGCCGGGCGCGGCTGCACTAATAGCATTTACTATGACATCAGGGATTTACAGTACATCACTGATGATGTCACGTGATGTCTTTTTTCATTGGTCATTCTTAAACCTGATTCTCTGAGGGGAGGAGCTAGTGGCTCTGTGGCTCTGAAGCCAATTTTGTCAATGTTGCAGCGTCTGAAAGCATCTGGTTGTGATGGCTGTGGAGTTGCTTACATCACTTGCATTTAATCAATTGAAAGAAAAACATGCTATTTACTGCATATATCCATAGTCAAGCATACAGTACCCATTTTTGAAGAAGAACAGGTCTCCTCTCAGAGAGGTAGCCGCATCAAACGCCAGGTCTTTGTTGCACCTGTCATTTTGAGGGTTGGGCCCGATGTCAGGTGGAGTTGGTTGTGGAACTAGCTGTGTACGGACGCCTTTAATGCAAATTATACTCAGTCAGGCAGGCAAGCAAAAATGTCAATCGATACCGATTGTGCTGTATGGTGCTGTTTCTAATAAGGTATCAAGGTCTGATATTGGTAATAAGTCAGCAATAACTGAGTTCAAATAGAGGGTATGCGCATGCATAAAGTATGTGGAGAATCGAGTGGCAAAGTGAGTTTAACATTGTGAAACGCGGTCAGATGGATGTTTGGATGTATGGGCTGTTAGGGCAGAAAGTAGTTTTTTGACACTCAGTAGTCGTTCCCACATAACTTCGGGTATGATGATGTCACACGCATATGCACTATACTGAGGCTGACACTTATTTCCTCACCAGCCTGTCGTGTGCATCCTTGCTACAGTATGTATGCCTGATGCCAGCTACCTCCAATAGCTGCAATAGCGTGTTTGCGGTTATAGGGTTAGGTTAGGGTTAGCCTCGGAAACCCAGACTTTTATTTCCAGGGAGGAAAAGAAAAGTCTGGGTCCAACAGCACCTATTTTTGGCATACAGTTATGCTGCACATCCCTCACTCTTTACTGATTTCTGATCGCCTAGAGTGACCTTATTAAATTGATGCAGACACGCACACACGCACGTCCACACGCTCCTCTCTCTCTCTCTGTCGCTCTAATTAATTAGTATATTGTCGCACAGGTGTGTGTAGTTTCAGGCAACTCCCTATGCCAGAAAAAGTAGTGTTGGGATCCAGTCTAGGTTAGGGTTTGAACTTTTGAGGTAGGTTGTCGGTCTAATGACAGTCGGACATGCAATGTCTAAAGCCACATTCAAAATCCATGGAGTAGCCTATAGAATTTCCTCTCTCATCATACAGGATCTAAAAGCTTTGATGATTACCATACAGGGCTTGTACCCCACGTCTGTCATCGTCTGGCAGCTTGTATCCAGTAGTGCGGACGTATGAGTAGGTGGGAAACATCAGAGCTCCTCTGTCCCTGGAGTGATCCAGGCCCAGAGCATGGCCAAACTCATGTGCCGCCACTAACAGCAGATTTATACCTGACAACCATAATAACAGTGTTATAATCTCAGGTTATAACGGGTTAGGTTAACCAGCTTCAAGTAACCGTTATTGTATAACTGTACCTCTGATTAAAATATATATATTTTTTTTTTCTTTCTTATTTTGTGTCCAAACTCATGCTTTGCTTTTAGAACCATGAAGTATTACCTCTTTCGGTTAACGTCCAATTTTCATCATTATCAAAGTGTGTGTCCCCTCCTACTCCCCATCCAGGAGCACTGGCATGGGCCAGTACTCCATTTCGCCCATCAAAGGGGTCAAAGTCCCCATGGTCTGTTTTATGTCAGGAAAACAAGAAAGAATAATTCCATCAGTAATCGTATGATTCCCATAATGGATCACAAAGGGACTCTGTGGTGCATTATGGGACTAATAAATGTATATGATTGCTATAGCAATGAAATAAATGTCATTGTTACTGTACAATAAATACTGCGTTTGTAGTTTAGCTACAGTAACAACAGACAGTTATTTTTGTCCTATGTTAAATTAAATTTCCTTCTTCTGAATGCTTGTTTTTTTATATCTCAAACCGTTACTCATATTCACCTCCACTTCCGAAGAGTATCATCATATCTGCAGTACCACTGTGGATCTGTTTGAAATCGAGTGGGATCACATCACTGTAGAGCTGCAATGCTTTAGCAATGGTGGCATCAATCTGACTCTGGCTCAGACGACGATTGTAGTTTGTGATCCTGCTCATGATGATAGTGTAGCAAATTAAATGACAGCCAGGACAGCACTGCACTGCACCTCACTATCACACACTATCTTCTGGCAGCTGCTTTGAAACGCTGGTTTTCAAAGGACAGCTTTTTTTGGCTCATATTCTAAAACTTGTCTGTATTTGCCCATAATTCTGTCTATTGAAGGTTGCTTGTCTGTTATATTTCACCCAGCACTTTTATATTGCATATCACTAGGCTACTCTATGGACAAAGCTGTTTCAGTTTAATTTAATTTGATGTTGACTGTAATTGGCCATGTATTGTTGGCAAATTTAAGAAGCTTATCCTCATGTTGCACAAGTCACTCTGAGCTCAGTTAAGTTAAATTTAAGATAATCATTTAAACAACATACATGTTGTATGTTGTTTCAATTCATTTTCATTGTTCAGCACCTGTAGGTAACGATGCTCTTCTGCCATTTGGGTCTCCCATGGAAATGTGTATATCGGCCGATGTCAGGAACTCCACACCTGGGTGCCTTCATCACCTCAATAGTTTCATTATCCAAGGTGCCAGTTACCTGGTGGTGGTCATTAGTGACAGTAGCCTACTTTTAGAAAACAGCACACACAGCGTTTGCATCTGATCTCCCATTATTTGGTCATTAAAATGTGTCAGTACACCATGAGATGTCTATCCATCCATCCATTTGAAACCAGTGACAAATGCTTACTAGATTGTCAGTGGCATTGTTGTGTTTAGTGATACAGCCATTTCTGGGTTATTGCATCATGTTTAACACTCCTTGAAATCACATTGCATTTCTTCAGATGGAATGAATTTTTTTCAAGGGGGAGTGGTTTGTTATTGCTCTGACAACACATCCCACATTTAGTCAATCAATTTGTTCAGGTTCCCACTGCACTTGTCACGCAATTGTCACGCCAACATTGTTTGTGAAAGATAACTTTGTGATGGAATCTGACATTGCCTGAGCCTCATACTTTCACTTACATCCCGGTAATTCAATGATTGATTATTACCTTTAGTCCAAAGAAGCTCTGCATGGACTTTAAACTGTCATTGAATGAAGGCCTGGTAATTCTACGCATTGCAGAATTCCCAACATCAGCATAGAAATGAGAAAGGTAGTTCTGATTAAAAAAAAAGGGGGGGAAGGGAAGAGGGTTATGTAAAACATTTATAATCATAAAGCATTAATATACATGATCCTTCTCATTATCTGTCCATTGTAAATTTAAGACAATAAGTCTCATCAAATGTTACTACAAAAGAGTTTTCACAACCCATGTATTCACAGATTATTCCTTGTATTAAGTTGTGCAATGTATTTTGTAATTCTCAAAAGGTTTAGTCACACATCCCAGTGGCCTTGTGGTTTGAGTGTTCACACTGGCACTGGGAGGTCGGGGTTCGATCCCCGGCCGCGTCATACCAAAGACCCTGAACACTGGGACCCAATAACTCCCTGCTTGGCACTCAGCATCAAGGGTTGGATTGGGGGTAAATTCCTGTGACATTATAGCGTCATGTCCAGGGGTTGTACTTGTACATCATGCTGTCTCACTCTACAGAAACAGTATAGGCTCCTGCATGGCTCAGCAAGGCTTACTGTCATACACTGTACTGTACATATGGCATACAGCATAACTACTGTATGGCAGTATGATCTCACCAGAATTCATGGTGGAAAAAGTACATTTCTCATGCCAATTTAGAATTCCAGAGGGAAATGCTGTCCTTTCTAGTCCACTTTTTGCTAATATTTATGCTTTAGTAGGAGTTTCATTGGTTAATTCATTATTTTTTAAATTAATTAATAATTGTACTTATTTACTTAAGTCTATTTCACTATAAAATCACACTTGTGTGAAGTGAGGGGCATCTCACTCCTTTAAACAAACATCAAACATCATACATCATACATTAAAAGTCCATAAACTTGGCTGCCACATGAAAGAAGTTGGCGGCCGTATGATGCAATTTCCAAAAGCCAGATGTTGGAGGGGTCTAGCGCACCTCAAAAACAACAGTGAGTAAAATACACAACATATTCTACATTACCTCAGCAAGTGTTTCGTCATCCTCCGGCAGGGCATCTGTTTCGGGTGCAACAGTTGGAGCCGTTGAGCATAGAGTCAAACAGGCCAGTAACAGCAACACCATGCGGGAGTCCATTCTGGCCGAGAAAGACCTGTTGTGATGTCGACTACAGATCCCTCTCTCTATTTATATCAATCCCCCCTTCGTTGTGTCCATCATCCTTACATAGCCCGCCCCCACCCAAGGTGTGTTGCAGTGTGTGTTGTACATATTTGGGATGGCAGCATCCTCTGGTACATTCCAGTGGTGGGACAGGCCCTCATTGTAAAGAGACAAGTGGCCACTGTGATACATCAGATGTGTTGTATTGTATTAAGATGGAGGGACCACTATACAGTAGCACTTTAATTGATATTTAGTATATTTTAGAGTTATTCTGTCTTTGTTTTGTTTTTTTATTATTATTTATAATTATTATGTGCAATGTTTTGTAAAAGCCGCTTATGTCACCTGCACTGACTTTTATGCAATATGTACTTGCATGTGCACACCTGCTTGTACTTGAACCCACAACACCTTGCTGTGTTTGTTGAGCAATGATTGATTCTGGAGCACATCAATGTTTTATTCGAACTCTATAGACTTTTAATGAATGGGTACAAATCATCTTTAGATAACAGAAGATAGCCTAATTATTAACCTTGTACCATAATGAACAAAAGGATCAACATTATGAGTAGGAAAATACATTTTATTGAAATGTATCTTATAATCGCTCACTCACACACGCACGCACGCACACACACACACACACACACACACACACACACACACTCAGGGTTTCGATTCCATCTTTTCATTGTGAACATCCTTTCACAGAGACATTGAGTTCATCATTTTATTTATTTTTACTGCACTTTCAGTACATAGATCTTTGGATAAAAATACTGTACAAATGATTATTATTACTTGCATTTTGTTCATGAATGCCCATGTCTATGTCTAAAAGTGTCCCTGACCAAGACACTTAACCCATTGAGACCTGAACCTGATACTACAAATGTCTTCTAAATCAAAACGATAAACAGATATGACCGGCCAGCCGATCCACATCACAATATCTGTTGTTCCGGGGAGCAAAGATTTTAGTTAAAAATATTCACTGTGAAAGAATAATTTGTTTAAAGATTTTTTTTTGTTTTGTTTTAAATAGCCAAAGTTAAAATAATGGTTGAAGACAAGTGGTTAAACGCTAAAGTGACACAGATGCGTTCCAGGTCTTAATGGGTCAACCCAGCTCCACCCTCAGCTGGTGAAGCTGAAACTGAGTTTCAAAGGTCTCCCCTTAATACCTTCCTAAATTATTACAAAAATGACCATAATCAAGCTTTTAAGAAACAATTTCATAAGGACTCAGATTCATGACACATGGTTCTGTACCCTGCCAATCTCCCAAAGCGCCATAAAGACATGATCCACTTTCTGACTCAAAGTCTTAATATTTAATAATTATAACATGTAATACATGCTAGAACATGAGATATAGCAGCATTGCTGTACCCCCAGGGGTATCATGGATGTACACATTATACACAATGGAAGGGACAGGTACACACTTGTTTAAAAAATGGGTGTAATAATTCAGTCAATAAGTAACATTGTGCAATGCAGCAGTTCGAATCTTCTCTGAGCTTCCTGGTTCCAAAGTTGTTTTCTTTTTGGGAGAACATAACAAAGATGCAATAAGTACGTCCAATAGGTAATAAACCAATAGATGCTCTCTTGTCCCATTCAGTGGATGTGTCAACATCCCAGCCAGGCATTTGCTGGAATGGTATTTTGCACCCGCTTTCGTTTGAAGTCATATTGGTATGATTTTGTCCCACTGAAGAGGTAGATGTTCCCTGTCAACAAACAGATTGTTTTATTTTAATGTGACTATTGATTATTGTGTTGTAGAGAGTATTATTGTTCATTGTTAGCATATGAGAAGTGGACAGTTCATGTACCCTAGGGTTGCAACAAGAAAGCCTTAAAACTGATAATACTGTAATATTGGAATATCACGCCTTGTGACACGTCACGCCAGCATATATGGCCGGCAGTCCGTCACACCTCGTGACATGCTCCATATATGGCCATCTCCATATATGAAGATCACAACACTGACCGATACAATACGATATCAATATATCGTTATCAATTAATAATACCGATTGTACGCTTATTCAAAATAATGACCATGTTGCACAAATACAATAAAAACACTCTCAGGCTCACAGAGATCTTTAAATTAAAATAAAATGACTAAACATCCTATCAAGGGGTCTGGGAAGAGAATGCATTGTAACTTTCAAAGGGGGCTTTGATAACATTAAACAGAGGCACGTTTGCCAACACTGATCACCCAGATAATAATGCCGTTTATTGCCGTATCGATACAGCAGCCTCTCGATCGATTCACCTATCGTCCGGGTGTTCGATCGATATATTGCGATATCGATTAATTGAATGCAGTACAGCTGAGTACTGTGCCCCAGTCTGGTGCAGAAGCCTTCATGTCAGGAAGGTTGACGTTGCCATAAACAATGCCCTTCGCACTAGTGGTGGATACTAGATGTGTATCTACAGAGGCCACGATACGATACATATCGATATATCGATTATACATTCTTTCAAAAATAATTACCATGTTGCACAAATACAATAAAACACCCTCAGGCCCACAGAGATCTTTAAATTAAAATAAAATATCTAAACATCCTAACAAGGGGTCTGAGAAGGAAATGCACTGCACCTTGTAAACAGAGGTAATTCATAACGTTTATTCCCATATCGATACAGCAGCCTCTCGATCGATTCATCTATCGTCCGGGTGTTCGATCGATATATTGCAATATCAATTAATTGAATGCACCACTACTTCGCACCATAACTGGCTGCCTGAAGCCCACCCCTGTGTTACGTCTGCCATTACTATCAGGAATTGCCCCGGCCGGCCTTCGACGAGAGGCTGCGTCCCTCGCTTTAGCAAGGAAAGCCCAAGGACACGACTGGCATATCCTACACAACACCACCACAGCAGAGCTGCCTCTAAATAGACTCAAGTCCCGCCACCCGTACAACATGGCGGCACAAGAGATGCTCAGGACGATCCCTGAGGACCTGTCTACAGAGGCATGGCTGGCAGCAGCCTGGAAACAGCTGGGAGTCAGCCGGGCCAACACGCATCCACCGCTACATCCAGGACCCGGGAGGCGGCATCGAAGGAGAGGAACTGCCACGCCGGCAATGGACCCTGCTGAACACACTGCGAACTGGCGTCGGACGTTTTAAATCATCCATGACGAAGTGGGGCCTGACGGACGGAGCAGCGTGTGAGTGTGGGGACTGGGAGCCGGAGCAGACCGCTGACCACATAATCACCACCTGCATAAACCACCCTCGGATGTGGGACCTGAGACGAGGGCGTGGCTGTACGCCACTGAGCTGGACATCTGACGATGACACACGAAAGAAGGAGAAGAATTGAATGCACGTCCACTACTAATATTATATTAGTAGTGGACGTGCATTGGAGCACGTCCACTACTGGGGCCGGCCAGTTGCTGGCCGGCTCCATATATTAGTAATATATGGAGCCGGCCAGCAACTCTACATCTGACCTCAAACCCTTAGATCTCCATATATGGAGCTGACCTGTTCTGACATTCCATATGTTGATCCTTCCTCTTTGATGTCTCCCTTCTTTGACTGATACCTGTCCATTCAAACTCTAGACGGGCCGCCCCAAAGTTATTAGTGCACCCGCATCCGGCACCCAGTGAAAAACTATAGTTCTCAACAGGCCCGGAAATTAAGGCCTGGCCCTACCTGGGCACTCGTCATCAAACCCTGTACACTCAAGACACTGCCCCCACTGCCACACTTAGATCTCAATATATGGAGCTGACCTGTTCTGACATTCCTTATGTTGATCTGACCTCATCAAACCCTATACACTCAAGACACGCTCCATATATGGCCAGACCTCGCCCAGAAGTCTGCTGTCACCCAGGCAGATGCGTGCATGCTCGCAACCTCTGTCCCTTTTCGCTCTCAGGGCGTACTATGGTCAGGCTTGACAGGGGTTACAAGTTATCTGGGCAGTGTCTTCCATCATTCTACCTATGCCATGACGGACGAATATCCACTGTTTTTTCCTACCTCGTAGCGCAAATGCAGCATCAACCCTCCCCATGATGCCAGGCCAGTCTCGGTGGATGAGTCTGGGAAAGCCTGGGTCCATCCTACTACTGTGTTCATCATACCTGGTCAATGGAGCGTTATTACACAATCACATTGTAATGAATACATTTTTACAACTAGTGCAAGGGTTTTTTCAGCAAAATTATAAAATATTCATATTTTTACGTGGCATTCCTTTATGTACAATTGTTTCATTAAAGTAGAATTAATTTCTGAAAATCTAACCCTCACTAGGTGGCAGACTTTAACTGCTAAGCTATAGGAAAGTGCCTACAGGTTTGGAGCTATTATGCTGTAGTGTAGGTTATCGTTTACCTGTAATAAACATATCCTACAAAGAAGTACGTCTTCCCATATTCACTGATATGAACGGCGGCGTCGACCTGCTTCACTCTAGTGGAGAATCCGTATTCGTAGATGGAGCCAGCATGGCTTTTCATCTTAAGCTGTTGAACCACCCAGTATTTAGGACCTGGAAAAACACTGCCGTGTCACCGCATTTTGGGACACTATGAAAAAATAAAAACAGTAACATACCACAAGGCCTGCCAAGCTCAATGAGGCTATAGCTGCATGAAGCGCAACACTTAAAGTTGTGCAAGGCTGTAATTTGTGTGCAACATTGTGTTCTCGACTGCTGGAAATCCAGCCTTGTCATGCTAAAGCCTTAAGTGATGCTTTGCAGACTGCACATTAGCCATACCAGTGAACACGTATGCCACTCCTTTGGCAGGGATGTCATAGGCGGCATCCACGTGGGAGTTGACGCTGGGTAAATATGTGCTGCTTTGGCCCTCTCTCAGGCGGTTCCAGTAGGTTGTCCAAGTGGTTCTCATCCACATGTACCTACACAGGGTGACACACACATACACACATATACATACTTGAGGAACATTGCATTAATTTACAGCAAATGTCCCCTTTAGTAACTCTTAACGCTTGATGACAGTCCAAACCAACAACAATAACTACTAACTAGTATACCGGTAAACATTTTAAAAATGATTCATTTCTATTCTACTTAAATGGATGGCAGAGTCCACACCACAAAAATCTAATTGAGGCCAGGGCACTAATATTTAGCCTGGAAACCAGCCCAATCTGCCACAGGTAAGAAAAAATATCCCTGGGGAGGTTGGGTCTGACACTCAATTCGAATTACATTTCCCTGGATATTAGTCTGGATATGCCAGCCTATAATAATCTCCACCAAGTCAATTGCACATTCATGTGTGTGAAATAAGATGCTGCTGTTGTTTGAATATGCTTCGATATGAACATATTTTGAAGAAAAGTAGGCAAACATTACTGCGCCAGTCAGCAATAAGAGTACAGATGGGGGCACGTATTTTAGAACATCTGGGTACTGTTTCGAAACACTTTAAAAACCGTACCTGTCTTTAAAGAAAACGATCTCCTTCCCAATTACTGCCACTGCATTGACAGAAAGGTTGGGGGCACACTTCTTGGGTATAGTTTGTGTTTCCACTTTTGAAATGGGCTTGCCTGAAAAAACAAACAAACTATGGAATATACAATATGTACAACATTTATTATTATTATTATTATTATTATTATTACAAAGTTTGTCATTAAAATGTTCTCACAGTAAATCCCCCCTATGTCCCCTGTCACTGCCGATCCCTTCTGTTGGTCTGGGGTGCGTGTAGACATACAGTATCTCCTCCAATGCTCAAGAGGTCACCGGTTGCTTATTTTCAACCGATGGGAGTTTTACTGGGAGAGTGTAACACCAGCAGAGGTTCACGCTATCTTCCCCAGTTCCTCTGCCTGCTTAACAGGCACCCAGACCAGCCAGTAGGAGTCGCGACAAGTCGCGACGAGTTGCGGCAACAAGGACGCAATAAATGCCCTGCACTGCAGGTTACCACCCATGAAAACTGCGAATTATGATTGTTGGAGATACCGTGGTCCAAGCCGGGGGCACCGATGGCTGCTAGAAAATGTACCCAGACACCTGCAATGGTGTTGTGGTGTTTTATCTCTACGCCACCCGAACACTTAATTAGTATGGTATCCCCTAGGGCCTAAGGGCAATCAACACTATTAGTGTTGAAACGTAGGCGTAGAATCAAAAAACATGTACCTGGACTCCTTGGATCATGATGCAACTCCCCATATAGACAATGCCCATTTGCTATTCTGACTAGATTTTTTTCTTTTCTTTTTTTTTTCTTTTTAATATATATATATTTTTATTTATCAGACACATTTTTTGCCAAACCACAAAACATTAATTACACATGATCTCAGATACCACATTGTTTAATGCAATCAGATTCAGCCAGAAAGTAGTGTTTTGTCACTCTGTAGGCGTTCCTGCATAACCTCTGGGTATGACGATAATGTCACACGCATAACGTCTAGGTCCCAAAATTGCACATTTCTAGTTATAGTAATAATAATGTAATTCACTACTCACCGTACAGAGCCTGGATCCCAAGCACATCATCTCTGGGCAGCTTGTAGTGTACACTACTGTAATACTTGTAATTTGGATACATAAGAGCAGAAGGGTCTTTGGAGTGAGATAAGCCCAGTGAGTGGCCCAACTCGTGGGCTGCAACAGTAAAGAGGTTGTAACCTGAAATAACAAGCAAAATTAACTGTCAAGCTATTGTGGGGGAAAACTGCATCAATGGAATTGTAGGAACACTGAGAAAAAGAAATGGGAACATTCTTTTCTTTTTCTTCTTTTGAATTGTCAATGTCTATGATATAACCATTAACAATGAACTGAATGCACATCAAAAGTGTGCTAGTGCACCTTTAATATTAGCTAATTGTTCCATTGGTTACTCTTGTGTGAATATAGAAACAATACAAGTGGTCCACTGTTTACCGAGGAACAGTTGAAGATATATAGTTGAATAAAAGTTGTTACTTTTATTGGGCAAACCCATGCTTAATAAAAAAGTACCAAAATGACAATTCTGTGAGTGCCTGCAGTTATTTTGCTGACATTGGTGTTCTTGTACAGTATGTCACTGACTCACTGTCATACTTGCAGAGATTAAGCTATTTATTAGGATTATAAAACTGTTTTAGTTTTGGCTAAGACTTTTCATTCAGTAGGCCACTTTTTTCTGACTAAACACAAGTAGTCACACAAGTGCATGCTTTGGTTGTTGCAGACCCTGCTTTGGTGGTCCCATCGTCCATTTTTCATCGTCGTCAAAGTGCACGTCTCCTCCCAAGCCCTCTCCGGGCTCAAAGGCATGAGCCAGCACACCCTTGGGCCCATCAAAGGGGAAGAAATCTCCATGAGCTGAGAGAAAATACACTGACATTATGCCATGCTCCTCTGGAAATCTTTGTGTGCTGTATGCATTGTAATACTGTACATCAAGCAGCATTTATTGTCTTATGTCAGTATAAAACATAACTATGCTAATGTACATCCTACTGAGAAGAACCCAAAAACACTAATACACCTGTGTGAAGTGAGGGGCGCTCTTATCATCTTACAACATTGATTACAACATAATGTTTGTTTAAGCAATGGGTGATAATGTTTGTTTAATCTACAAAACAAACATTAATTTCTCTTCATTGTCAATGCTGTTTTTAAAACAAACATCGTTGACAAACAAACTGAAACATTAAAGCTGTATATAGGAGGACTGGAGGAGGCACCCCTCAAAAAGTGAACATTTTGTAAAGTGTTTGGAAGACCATACTTCTTCGTGCAAATGAGAGGACAATGTCAGCTTTGCCAGAGTTGACTCTGATGAACTTCAGACGTGTCACGTCGCTCCAGATCTTCAGGGCTGAGCGAAACGAGCTTTCCACATCCCCTTTCTTCATGTCTGGAGTGTATACTGCAATCCTATATGCCATTAATAGCGGGGTCCATACAAATACTGTAAGTAAGTCATCTGGTATTAATGTCAGCAGCACCAATCTATGTATTGTAATAAAATCACACCCGTGTGAAGTGAGGGGCACCTGTTTAAGCAACAGTTTTGTTTTTCTGCCTCAAAACAAACATTAGATTTCTCTTTATTGTCTATGGTGTCTTAATAAACAAACATCATTGAAAAACAAACATTAAAACCATATATAGGAGGTGCTAGCACCCCTCAAAAATAAAATCACACCTGTGTGAAGTGAGGGGCGCTCTTATCATTATACATCATCATACATCATCTCATGAACAACTGAATTTATGTGATTGGTTGGTTAAATTTACGTCATATACGACATTTGACCTAATTTATCCTCTCATTGTCAATGACAAATATTTGGACGTGTGGGGACAAAAGCTGTATTCCGACAATGTGCAAGTGTACAGTAACTGTTAGATTTGTAGAGCTCAGGACAGAGCGGTGCCCGTTGAGCACTGGCCTACTTGGAACGATGCAAGTTGGAAATGCATACCCCACCCAGTTATGTCTGTGTCCCTTTTATGCACATATATGGAGTTCTTTGTCAGGCATGCCCAAATATGGAGTCTGGTGGTGGTGT
>OOFJ01133155.1:0-10165 GCA_900323375.1 Benthosema glaciale | reverse complement strand
TTTCTAGTATATAATTAAGCTTATGTTTCTGTTAGGTAATGTAATGTGTGGCAGTGGTTCCCAAACGTTTTCATGTCAAGGACCCCCAAATTGACACTAATTAGCCCGTGGACTCATTTGAAAACATGCCCAGTGTGAGTTGTCCTGAGCTTTTGTGAGTTGTCTTCTTTTTCCTCGAGACAACTCGCACAAGTGAATTTGTGTGAGTTATCTTGTTACCTTCTCATCAACCCGTTTAATTTCAAGGACACCTCCAGTTTTGACATTGACATTAGTCTATGGACCCCCATTTAATGGCATTTCTATCTCTGGGACCCCCAATTTATATTGTAAAATCAATGTTAATTTAACTCTGAGAGTGTAAAAATGGAATGTTCCATTTGTACACTCTCAGAGTTACAGATCCATACGGGTCCAAACTATCATTTAGCTAGGGACCCCCTGGAACTCTATCATGGACCGGACCCCCAGGTGTCCCTGGACCCCACATGGGGAACCACTGATGTATGGTGTTTGAAACATTCCATAAAGGCGAACGTGATGACTGGGAGCAGGGGAGGGGGGATCTTGTCCCAAACTTATGCACTATTGCACTGCTGACTTTTAGTTTGTCTGTATCTTTAATTTCTCAGATACGGGGCCAAAATCAGAGCCCCACATGCCCTTGTGATGACGTTCCTATTCAGAAGTGGAAGGTGAGAATGTACTCTGCGATGTCGTGCTGCCTTAGTTTGACAAGACGGTATATCTGAAACTGTTATGGTGGTAGTAGTAGTAGTAATAAACGTTTTATCTCTTCTGACCCCCAGCTTGAAGGACAAGCTGATGGCTATTGCGAAAGCCACGTACACACACTCCCGCAACCTGGCCTACTTTGTGTTCACGTATAAAGGTCTGCAAGCCTTGCAGGAGCACGTCCAGGGGAAGAGCGCGCAGTCCCAGTCTTTCCTGGCCGCTTGCATAGGAGGATGGTTAGTGTTTGGAGATAACAACAACATCAATAGCCAGGTAGGCCACTAACTAACTACAGCAGCCTCCATATGTCCTACAAGGCCTAATGTAGGGGGTGAAATCATGTGACAGAAATGGGCAAAATTAAAGTTTAGGAAACAAATCATTTGTTTAAAGTGTGGTATCCGGGGACCCGCAGGGGTCATTGGAGGGGTCCAGGGGGCCCCCCAGCATAATTTGTTAATAATAATACAATAACAATTTGTACGTCTCTAAATGTTTTGATGAAATGAAAACGGTGGGCCCTATTGTAAACAAGTAGAAATGCTTTTACGCTGTCGTCCACTCACAGTTAACCGTCTTTGTATTGAGTTGTGCTTGAAATGTACTGTAAATTTCAATCAATAAATCAGTCAATCAATCAATACAGTTTCACAATCATTTTAATACGTTGGCTATTGATCAATAGCAGATCTACAAGCTCACAGTGTGTCACGTCTTGATGGGCTGCAAGCTTTTATATTTTAGGATTTTATTTTTTTACTAATCAACAACACCAAACCCATGCCTTTAACCTCAAACGCTGCGAGCCACTGTACAATTTATAGCTTAATAAATATCTTCTAACGTTGCTAAACGTGACCTTTAAAGTGTGCCTTCCATCTTGATCCTTCAGATCAACATGTACCTGCTGTCCAGGATCTTGTTCGCCCTGTCTCGCCTGGCCGTGGAGAAGGGCTACGTGCCCCGTCCGAAGCGCGACCCCTTCCCCCTGTTCGCCACCCTGGTGTGGGGCGTCGTCCTGTGGCTGTTCGAATACCACCCCCACACCCTGCAGCCCTCGCTGCAGTCCTCCATGAACTACCTGTACCACGACAGCAACGTGTGGCACGACATCTCCGACTTCCTCCTGTACAACAAGCCGAGGACTGCCGCGCGGGAATGAGGCGGGGAAGCCTTCGTTTTTTAAAAAGAAAAAGAAAACAATGGCGGAACATGCAAGTAAAAACAGGTCGTTTTGAGGAACTAAGCTGATTGGTTAAAACATGTCACATGCAGTTACAGACCACCACACAGAAACACTTAATCAAAACAAAGATTTCAGCCGCGTTTTTCTCTGAGCGCAGCAGACTCGGTGGCTAGGCTATAGCTAGTTTCTCAGGACATTTGTCATTGAAAAATTATTATTTTTCAGCGGTTCTGTTTGTTTTAAGGGTAACTGTTGTATAATTGCAATATTACACGAGGGTGTGCTTTAACGTCATTTCACTCACTTCTGCAATACTACGGCACCGCAGGCGTGACTGAAATCACGTTAAAGCACACCCTCTTGTGTAATATTGCTTAATTATATGGTACTTATTCCAATTATGATTGTCAGGGCTCTCACGATTATTGCATCATTAACACTTTCTTTACGTGTGACGTGTTGACCGGACACATCATGAGTCCAGATGAGGCGTGAGGCCGTCATAGGCGCTATTTCATTGATATCAAACAAATAAGGAAAATGGCCTCTCCTCCAACAGTACTCTGTGCTTTTCGCACACGCGCCACAAAGAATGCCTCGTATCTCCTAATCTAGAGAGCTAGAGGTTTCGATCCAGCGCACATAGTACTTCGGTCCTCATTTCTGACCGCGACAAGCCTCCCGTTTTGGAATATTAACGCTTTAGTTGATTATTAGTCAGGGTAGTGGTCCCCAGCTTAATTTTAAGTCAGGGTGGTGGTCCCCAGGTTGATTCTTTCTTAGTCAGGGTGGTGGTCCCTGTTTCACAATTAGTTGAAAACCCCTGATCTAAAATATTGTCTGTACATACATTCATGAATCCACTTGCTGACCGGCTGTCGATATTGGGCATTGGGTTTCTTGTGAACCTATACCATTAACATCTTATGGCAGGAAAAAATGTCAAACTTTCCTTCTACTTTAAGTAGCATTTGACATGTCATCCAAGGGTTGACCATCATCATTCCTCAGCTTGATTGACACACAGCCGAGGAGGCGATCTTTAGCCATCTGTCCCACGTTTGTCCACGTGTCCATCCGTCTCTTCACGGTAGCACTTGGTGCCGCAGTGGCCAGCCTATCATCATCGACGTCAAGCCAGTCCCGTCCTCCTAGTGCGTAGGTATTTGAATGCACCACAGCCACGCCAAGCAACTATAGTTCAAAGTGCATGGGTGTACAGACGGTCAACTGGTTGGTCTGGGGGTCGAAGCACTCCATGGTTTTACTTTTTCCCGATTCCACATACTACTACTTTCCATAGGATGTTAATGGTAGGGTCACAAGAAACCCCTATAAAACAAATTGCCCAATACCGACAGCCGGTCAGCAAGTGGATTCACAAATGTATGTATATAGACAATATTTTAGGCCAATGAAAACACTACATACCAAATGTCCCACCCATCCACCTCGTCTGTCTGAATATGAGCTTCCTCTTTCAATCTCTCCCTAATGTGATTTGGCTTGACTTTTGTTCAGAACAGTGCTGAAGCACTGTTTTCAAAATATTCTCCTCATTGACATACATTGTACACTAAAACGGCTCTCAAAGTCACTCTTTTAGTACGTAAACAAAGTATATTTTGAGTATATTTTGAATTATCAATTTCTAATCACTGGAACATTTATTTTTAATTTCTGGTCCACATTTGGAATTACATCATGGCAAGGTAACTACACAAAAAAAACCTCAAAGAAAGTGGTCTTACCCTTTAACTGAAAGACAACACACTTCTATAAGCCAGTGGTCCAGGGACCACCAGTGGTCCTTGAGGGGGTTCCAGGTGGTCCCATGCAGATAAAAGCTAAATGATGTAGAGTTGGTAACCAAATAGACCGCATGAATGAATGAATGAATGAATGAATGAATACTTTATTGGCAGAAATGTAATTAGTACAGCATACAGTCAGACACGAATGAAATCAGTACAGGGTACAGTCAAACACAGCAGCCAAAGGGAACACCGAAAAAAGTCCTTGCGGTCTTGTTTCCATTCAGGTCCTGGGTATTCAGTTCATAACCATGACATAAAAATAACAATCATGACATAAAAATAACACTAAAACTCTTGAGAGTGTAAAATGTTACGCTCTCAAGAGTTCAATTGTTGTTTAACATCTGCATTACTTCATTTAAAAGTCTACATCGTAATTAGAGAATGTAGAATAATTATTTTTGATTAATGTTTGCCTGTTATCTCCTAACGGTATCACAAATGTGGGGGGGGAAAAACGTTTTGGGTGTGAGACTATAGGCTAAATGTCATCACATGGTGGTCCGTGACTCAAATGCTGAATAAATAATGGGCCTTGATATGAAAAGTAGGGTTACATGATTATGAAATTATGACCGATATCCGAAGTCCGATTATTTGCAGGGTCGTATCTGCCGATACCGATTCCGATATTATACAGAGGACCACAGTGGAAACAAGCCTATAGTATAGTCCATAGGGGCTTGGCCCAAAGCCTATTAATAAAGTATTCAGTCAATCAATAAATAGCCTATACTCTTTTCCAAGTGTCTGTTTTCACAACTGAAATGTAGAATTTTATTGATTTAAAAAAATAAATACCGGTAATAATAATCAGCTGGTGAAAACCGATTAAATAATCTGTATTATTTTGAGGCCGTTCCGAAACCGATATGTCCCATTATGCTACCGATTAATCGTGCATCCCTGATGAAAAGTGTTGATAACCACTTCTATAAGCTATACAGACCAGTGCCTGCCAAAAAAAAGCCTGCTAACATAATTTATGTTGCACTTCTTCGCAATACCAGGAGATGACGATGATGTTCCATTAAAAAACGGCCAGTAACATAATGATGATGGCATCATGCAGCAGTGGCTGAACTCTATACTGCTGGGTTATAGTCATTCACGACAATACATTCCTTCAGGCAAAAATAATGAAAATGTCCACGTTCCCGTCAATGTGGGACCATTATGAAGCAAACGATAGTGACCCAGACAGACAGTACTGTCAGACAGTACAGGCATCGTTTGTTTGTATAATGTAAAAGAGAGAAATGCCAACACTCATGAAATGTCCTTTTTCACATGATTTATTTACCAACAACGAACGCGTTTCAGCCTAATGGGCCGTGCGCGTGTGTGTGTGTGTGTGTGTGTGTTAATTTTACATGTTATCAATATGAAAGGAAACAATATTGTGACAGGATAACAATCATGTGAAACATTTTAAATAAATATACATTGATCAATAATATATAATGTATGGGGCCTGCCCCTAAAGTGCCTGGAAAGGTTAATAGACCCAACAGGCAAATGGACAATGAGTCTTTCAAAGTCGGACTCCAGTTAGAAATGGATATAAAGACAATATAAAAGTACATAAATGGAAATAGTAGTAGACAAATATGAGAAAAATATTCTTAAAGATGCGGTAGAGACCGCCTGCTCCTTCTGTTGTCTGCTCCGGCAGTACTCGTGTTTTATCGTTTGTTTGTATGCCAATATGAGCATAATTCATTCTAATTGTTGGCTACGTTCATATTTAATGTCACCGTGTTTCACAGGTTGATTGTTTTATGACACAGGGTTAGGGTTAGGCACAGGGCTGGCCATCTTGAAGATCCGGAATATATATATACACTTCTATAGACACCACTGCACCACCGAATACAAATTTGTGCAGATGATTCCTTGTTAATTTGGTGGTAGTTTAGTTTGGTTCAAATGTTTTACTATGTTTGGATTTAAATGCACTGGAAAAACAACATTTGATTGAATTGTGATTAATGCAATTTTAATTTAGCAGTAGACCTAGAAATCATTAGACTAATTTCATTTATATTATTTTAGATTAAGTGTGCTCATACTGTAAGCTCATTATCCACTATGGCAGTTTTTTTTTCTTCTTTTTTTACATTTAAATGTAATACTGCTATTCATTGTTGCACTACAACATGTGAGATATGTTGACTACATTTCCCTGAAACGGCTCTATCATGTGCAATAATATTCATGTGTTGTGTTTGAGTGCCAACACTTTTTCTTTTCTTTTTTTTTAATGAAAATACCAGACAGTCTTTGTTCTTGTGCTCCAGGAGAAATGCTTGTGACGGTATGTAGCTCGACTTGATGTGTCGCCAGATTGCTTTGACAGGGAACCTGTCCGATGTGACATATTGCCGACATGTTAACATGACACAACTATTTCATCTTATGTCCTCCTTAGGATTTGGGTAAGGGGTCATTTATTTGGACAAATATGGGTTCCCTGTCACAAACGTTTAGTTTTTCTTCTTTTTCAGTAACATTACTGATTTGTTTGGCACACTGAATGAAGGTTTGGAAAATAAATACACAAATGCCTATAACGTTACTATAGTGTCTGCAGTGAGTGCAAGTTATTACTACTGTGAAACAATAACGGCAAACAAGCGCAAAAAAAAAGTCAACGCTCACCCAAAACCTTTTGCAGGCAGGAGCCGGTCGCAAAAGACAAAAAAAAGGAAGGTCCGTACACTATAGCTCTCATAAGTCACTTAAGGCAGTGGTTCCCAAACTGGGGTCTGGGAACCCCTATGGGTTAAGGGAATTCCAGGGGGTCCCCAGCTAAATTATAGTTTGGAACCAAATTGACCCTTATGGGTCTGTAACTCAGAGAGTGTACAATTGGAACTGACGTTTGGTTCCGTTTGTACACTCCCAGAGTTAAATTAACGTTGATTTTACAATATAAATTGGGGGTCCCAGAGATGGAAATGCCATTAAATGGGTGTCTGTAGCCTAATTCAGGTCAAACTGGGGGTCCTTGAAACAAAAAAATAATGGTTGAAAATCACTGCTAGAGCCGTAAACATAAGGGAGCTACATTGTGCACCTGTGTGGACATTAGTTTTTGCCTGTGATTGCTGTGATGCAAACAATGGCATACTGTTTTGTTTGTGGTCACAGGGTTCAGTTCAGGACAGGTACATGCTGTAAATCGTCGTTAAAGAAAAATGGTAAGCATGCAATCTTGTTATGTTCCGTTTTGAATGGTAATACATCATGAGTTTGAATGCGACGGCCAGATGAAGTGACCCAGGTCACATATCAAACTAGGAATAAGATAAACAAACCGCCCAAAACGTCACTCGCAGCACGACCCGAGTGCTACTGACGTGACGTCATTACAGGGCGCAAGTATTTTGACTTGTGGCGCGCTGAGAGAAAAACAACAGAAGAGAGAAGAGAAGAAAACAAGTTCAACTGTCGCGTGTCTGTTATATTGTTGTGTGTCTTCTGTTGTCACTCGGCTGTTGCATTTCCTCCTGACGTAATAATCTAGCGCCCTCGAGGCATGACAACTACATGGTTACCATGGTAACCATGGCGGATATGCCGACGCAGCGTGGCTTCGGGGTGAGTTGTTAAAAACAGTCTGAAAGCACATATCGGATCTGGGTCACTTGCAAATGGTAGTGTGAATGGACAGGCCACATGATCAAGAATCCGATCTGAATCGGATTTGTCTTCATGTTACTGCAGTGAGAAACCGGCCTTAGACTAGACTAGACTAGAGCATTGGTTTTCAACTGGTGGCCCGTGACGGTATTGCATGTGGACCCTGACCCATGCATTTAGTAATGTAGGAAAGTGAAGATAATTGTATTTTTTAACAACGCAACAAATGACCTGGTTGAGATGATGACGCGTCGATGTTGTCAGCTTACTGGGAAGTTGAACGTCAAGAACTTCCACAGAAAAGGGAGGTAGAATTTCAAGGGAAACTGAGAGATTAATTAACTCGATTGCCTGGTTGAGTCACCATTATTGGCTCTGAGTGTGCCCCATTAATGAATCGCGCAGTGCCAAGGTTTACCTTGTATCAACCCGTCTATTCATGGTCCATATATCCGTAACGTAGCCTAATGTTATGATGACGTAATGGTCTGTCTACACTCTGACCAGACGTTGGTCTGCCAGAAAAGCGACATTCATGGGGCCGAATCTGTCCCAGAGTGCATGTTTGTGCGCGCATCACGCTACAAAATGGCTGCGCCCGGTTGTTGTGGTTAGCATCACAAACAGCTATTGTTTTGATATGATAAAAAGCTGATTAAAGCGGATTAATCAATGTAAACAATATTTCACGTAGCTTAAACAATATTTCACGTAGTGTTTGGCATGCTGCACCTCTAGCGCCACCTTATGGTCTCTCCGTGAACAGCAGGTAAAAGGTTAGGAAATGTGTCCCATAATCAATCACAATTGCGTCTGCTCGCTCATACATACAGTTTAAGTTACAATGAACAGCAATATGAGTTTAATATGGAAGGTTAATTCGTCCCCCACACCACGCTCATATCCCCTCCTCCGACCCAACACAACAGTGGTCCCCAGGTTGATTCTCAGTCAGGGCGGTGGTCCCTGGTTCATAAAACCCCTGCATGTGCTAGAGCATTGCATTCCCAGTAGGCATGGAGCCTGTGTCTCCTAGAATCTCCGAGGGAGAATTCACTTTCAGACTGTCAGGCTCCTCTCTCCTGTGGAACCTACATTTAACCAAAAAGGTTAAAACAAAAACGTATGGAATGCCCTTCCACTGGTTTTTAGAGCTGCAGCCTGCAGCCTCTCTAAGAATCATTTAAAAACACTAGACTGTTTAAACAAGCATTTGTGGAATGATTTAGATTCTTTTGTTAATTGTGTCAAAGTGTCCTTGAGCAAGACTGCTCCCGTTGTGCATGCGGGTGTGTGTGTGTGCATGTGTGCGCGTTTGTGTGCGTGTGCATGCGTGCGTGTTGTGTGATTGTAATGCACAATCTATGTAAAGTGCTTTGGATAAAAGCGTTATATAGAAATGCATCATCGTTTACCATTTACACACAACCTCATTTCAACCTTTTTCACAAGGCTCAATCTTGAAATACACACTCCCAAGGATTATGAGCGTATATAGTTAGAAAGAAAACAATCAACAAGTATCACTTATTTAGAGAATTATATATGCAAT
Organism: Benthosema glaciale; assembly: GCA_900323375.1. Taxonomy (NCBI): domain Eukaryota; kingdom Metazoa; phylum Chordata; class Actinopteri; order Myctophiformes; family Myctophidae; genus Benthosema; species Benthosema glaciale. Next base: position 1,230 of record OOFJ01133155.1, on the reverse strand, counting down.
CTGACCATGCTTGGCTCTTTTTCCTTTCTATCTTGATATTTTCAGGGCACAACCCAGCACTCCTTAGCTATATTATCTTTGCTAATAAGCTGTTTTATAATAGACAAAGGTCTGACTGTAACAAATAATTGTAGAGGGAACATAGAGCTGAGGGAACAGTCCTCTATCAACTCAATTAAATAAAATGGGTATTCCAAAGAAATCAATGAGCATGCATAGGCTTACAGTATGATGAGTCACGCACAGGGTGCGGCGGTGGCTCAGGGGTAGAGAGACTGGATGGCAACCACAAGGTTGCCGGTTCAAACCCAGGCTCCCCCGGAGTTAGTGTCGATGTGTCCTTGAGCAAGACACTTAACCCCTAATTGCTCCTGATGTGCTAGTAGGTGCCTTGCATGGTTTCCACTGCCATAAGTGTGTGAATGGGTGAATGTAATGCACAATCTATGTAAAGCGCCTTGGATAAATGCGCTATATAAATGCACCATTTACCAGTCACTCATGTGCAGTGATCCTGTACAGAACAGCACAGTTTTAAACTCTATGGGCTCTATTTTCGTCCATGCTAAACTACTTTTTAATAGTTAAAATAGCCAATCTACGTTGTGAGCTTGAAGATCGGCTATTTTAACTCTTTAAAAATGTTTTTCAAAATAGTAAATAAAGGCAGAATAGTTTAGGGATAAGGGGTTTAGCATGGACGAAAACAGAGCCCTATATGTTTTGGTGCACACTGTATACGCTTGTAAAGAAAATGGAACTGCTGAATCATGCAATATGTAAAATGATTACCAGGGAAAGTGTTTAAATCCACCCACAGTGACTTTCCGTTAGTTAGCAGAATGAGTCAGTCTGATTGATAAAACAAAAATATTCAAAAAAACAAGGTGTGTGAGGAGGGCAGAGCTTGCATGCTTTATGTCTAATCTATCAACTACGTAGTGTTGCCCAATACGGCTCTCACTTAAAACGTCACGCAGAACCAGTTGAGCGGAACAGTCAAGCAAGGATAGATGGACCTTGCAGTCAAGGCGGATGCCGTTGGCTGTTGAGCCGTGTGTGGGAGTGTCAGCAATAGTCAGAATATATATATAGCTGGATAAGCAGAGCTTTGAGCTATATCAGCTTGCGGTGGAGCTGTCAAACAGACGTCAGACGCACACGAACCAATGCAAAGTGAGTTGTTATCCGTTATTGTACATTTTATTTTGTTAACATTTCGTATACCTC